>DWJK01000001.1:0-56672 GCA_018248815.1 Croniades pieria auraria
CTCTGAACTTTACCGAACTGATGATATAGAAGATAGTTTTGTAGAGATATGTTTAAGCATTTGTATTCACTCATGTCCTCTCACTTGGAGCCGTACCATGAGTTTTGGTATAGCCATTGTATTACTCCTAAAGGATAGGCAAAGTACTGTAGTACCCTTCCTCATTTCACCAGTTTTGAGGAGCCTATCGCCATACATCGGGCACAAATCCACTATTAGAAATTTTAAGTTCCAAGAACCTAATAATATCGTAGACACTTAATTTATTGATTAATCTTCCTGTACAAAGAGAGGCGTTCTGGTGGGCTTAAGATATTATGTAGTATAGCACATCAAAAGATGAAAGAGAATAGCAGCCGTCGCAGTGCCGGGGTCGGGGTGCAAATAGATGAGGGCATTCGCGAACGTGCCACAGCGACAGATGGCAATTTCGGGACCGAATTGCCCGGCTCCGTGTTGACCGCACAGTCGGTTATAATTCTTTTGCCCAGTCATATTCTTTTCCGATTATTACGGTTTTAAATACTAAAATTATTAGAACTCTTGATAGCTGCTGAGACGTTAATTCCAATATTATGCGTGTTTTACAATTCAGATGTATACATACATCATGTTTTTATTCAGGAACCTCAATAAGAAGCCTATTTTTCATTTAGTAACTTCAAGAAGTTTTAAATTTCATAAGTTGCAAATGTCAATTATTAAATGCTAATAATAAAATTATTATTATTTTATGTTCTATGAAAATATTAATCTTGACTAAATATTTTTCTGCCTATGTCGAATACGATTTCTAGATCATAAAACTGTCATTGACATATAGCTCTCATGAATCTAAGATTTTATCTATATAGTGTAAAACTTCTCTGATCCGTAAATCATACTATACGTATGTTTAAGTATCACTTGATATTTCCTGGACACCGTAGTGCTACTAGGAAGCGGCTGCGTCTTCTCTGCGTTTGTTACATCTCGTTTTGTTGTCACACTAGCCTTTGCGGCTTCAGGTCAACTTATTAGGGGACTGCGAGACAGGAACAACATTACATAGGCAATATAATAAACAAGGCTTACGTTAGGGTCGATGCCCATTAACATCGGTACACACACGTACAATGAAGATCCTGAGAACTGTCAGATAATGTCAAATATTTAACACGACATTTAATCGTTGCGATAAAAAGATCGCAATCGTTTGTCGTTAGCAAGCGTAATGTGTGTGAATGTATTGTATTGTTATGCTGCATGTCGTAACATTCGCGGCGAGTATACGGAAGCGGTCGTGACGAGGTGCAGGAGGCGAGCTTTTGCTAATTGGCTGTAACTGATAGATAAGCAATAAAATCAATGGTGAGGACACCGACTGCATCTTCAATTTATGTCGATGTGGATTCGCGATGCGTCGTGGTCCGGCGCCGGCCCCCGCCACCGGACCTCATATTTATACGCTAAAGCGGGCACTGCGCAGAGTTCAAACGTGCGACGGGCGCTCGGAACAGTAGACGATCGAAAGAAGAATCGCAACGCGTGGGTAGACGAGGGCGAGTGCAGTGTGCAGTGCGTGCGGGTCGTGTGTCGCTGAAAGCTCGCGCCGCGAAGCCTCCGAGAGCGGCGGCATCGCGCGAGCGCCCGCCTCGCGTCAGTGCCGGCCCGGCCGCGCCGTAAGCATCACGCTCCGATATCACAACCGACTGTTTACTGCTGGACAGTGACAAGCTCCATCCGCTACTCTACACCGATCTGCTACCACGAGTGGACGAGAACGTTTGCTTCTGAAAGTGAGGTGAGTTTTAATATTCGCCTTTAACGTTTATTATTTTAAAGTACATCATTTAATTTTTATTTTTTTTTATATTCGACTCTAGGAAATAAGGATAAACTAAATTGAAAACTTTTCGAAAAGTTTATTAAGAGATTTGAGTTAAGTAAAAGTTTATTGAGTCCGCGGGTACGAGCTGCAACTGAAATAGCGAGAGCTTTTCCATCGCTACTTCTTAACGTTCCATATGATAGAGACCGCGGAAACAGAGCGGCGCGCTACATCCGCTGAACAACTTTATTATGTATATTTATAGTTATTATTGGTGAGAATAATTTTGAATTAACATGCGATTACGTCGGTAACCTTACGGTATATGTACAGGGTCTACAGAATAATAAATACTTTTGCACTAAAGCCAATAAATTAATTTAATTCTTTTAAATTTTCTTAAATAAATATAAAAAAAACATTGTCTAATAACTTATTAAAATAAAAATGTTAGAATGCCTTATGTGTATAAAATAGTACCGTAAACGATTAGTTTTCAATAAAACTAAAATTAAATTTCAAAAGATTTCTTTAAGGCAATTAAGAAATATTTTCGTTAAGGACATTTTGGAATTGTAGATAACTGCCAGCAGTTTTAATTCGAAACAATTTTAGTAATAGGATATTTCCTCCTAATGATACGTTTTAATAAACACTATAAGCACTAATAGAAAAATATAATTGGATCCCAGAAATAATCAATTACTTGCATGACTCAACTAACGGCAAAATAATTTGCATTCTGTTCAAATGACACATTTGAATAAAAATTCATAGAAAAATGTTTTGTTCTTTTCAGCAGGCAAAAAATTTAAGACAGAAAAAGAGATAATTAAAAATATTCCTTACACATTTAAAAAACGGTTAACGGTATAATTTTTTCTATCCTATTTATTTAATTCCGAACATATTGCAGACATAAAAAAAATGGTATTCATATTTACAATATCACATTTTCTTTCACTTCCAGATTCTTATTTTATTATTATTTCCGACAATATCCTTGTATATAACTATATGTCAAATGTTGCCTATTTTCCTACAAACCTAAGTTCACATTTGAATATTATTCCGATTGAATAGCGAAAATTTGCGTAAGTAGAGTCGAGCGCGCGGCGCGAGAACGAGCGTGGCGGATGCAATATTGCACAGTGACCACCGCTAATCACTCACGATTGTACTTACATAGTACATCGAAATCAAATCATCAATTTCTACTATCAGACACACTGGTTAACGCGGCGGGAATGCGTAATTTCCAATATTCGTATAACCACATAACAGATTCCTTTGTTTCGTTGCAACGGACAGCGAAGAATTAAAACTTAGCAGTCATTTTAGCTCGCAGCTAATTTGAACTCATCTGCATTATAATTAGGTTCCCGAGTACAGCCGCGCCTACAAAAACTGTTAAGTTAGGTGACAATCAAAACACCATTTTCTAATTTTACACTACGCCGCGTATCGAATGCCATCCTGCTGAAGTTGTTTTTCCTAGTTCGCTTCAGTTTTTTGCCCGCCGCCTCTGTACCTGTGTAAACAATGCGCGGTGCAATAAAAAATGGCAAAACTTAATCAGGACATGTTTCTAAAACCGCCAGTAATTTTGTATGTTCGTTATAAGATAATTTGAAAATACTTATAAAAGTTGTCCATTGTAATATAAATATTCAACTATGTATATTTTATTAAGATAACGTAAAATGTTTATCGTCAAATGAAGAAGTTAATACTCTTTAACTATGCAGTAAAAATATCTATTACAGAACTTATTAAAAATGGAATATAGAGCTTATTTAAACTTCTTTACAAAAGAGACTTAATTAAACTTTAGCGGCCTCTGTCTTAAAGATTTGCGTTGATTCTAAAAATAATGGCGTTGTTTCACTTAACGCGGCTTTAGTCAAGCTTTATTAATCCGAAAGAGGATACAAAGGATTCTAAGAAAAATACGACTGTGTAGTCGAAAATCCCTTGGAATATTTTGTTTCATCTTAAGTGAGGCACTATCGCGCCTGTTTAGTGCGTCGGCGAGGCGCTGTCATGGCTACATAACACATTACACACGACACAAATAAAAGGAAATCTATGTAACTGCCTTTCCTTCCAACATTTGTTACAAATAGATCGTATAACATATGTATAACACAAAAACCAAGGATCGAAATGTTAATACGTTGTGATTATACCATCACGCCAGGTCCGTTATGGGATAGGTAAAGAACACCGAGTGCCAAATACCTCTAAACTCAACATGCCGTTTTTAATCCACATCCATCATTTATTATTATATAATACTTTCGAGGTTAATGAAACAATTTTCGTTTGGTGGGCCGCAAGCACTCGATTCGGCATGCTCCGTGCTAACACTCGCAAGCGGGACCATTAAGAGTGCGGCTGTTAATTCGAAACGCGCACGCTGTTCGCCGCTTGTCTATAAGTCGGCGGCGGAGTGCGAATCGTCGCTTTCGATCCGCTTGATTGCACAAAGCTCGGCGCTCGGCGCTCGGCGCTCGGCGCGCGGCGCAGCGGCGCAGCGGCTGCGGCCGAGTTCAAGTGCAGGGTGAAGGTTCCGTCCGCGCGCCCTTACCTAAGGCCAAGAGCTGCGGTTCTAACGGCTGGCTGTTTCCTCCGCTAAACGCTTCTAAGTTTCTGTTCTTTAAGCAATCTCTATACATAAACATATTTTTCTTTCAACTCTTTTATCTTTTAAGTTTCTGTTCTGTAAGAAATCCTCTGTGGCTATACATATGTTTTTTTCAGTCCTTTTATCCTTCTACTGTTGGATACGGGTCTCCTCTCAGAATGAAAGTGTTAAGGGCTATCGTATAAATATATATGCCAAGATTTTTGTATTGGACGTTGCATAATTCTTCTTATAATCGGTCGCAAACTTATTACCGTATACCTGATATACATAATTATGTATAGTTTAATACAATAGTACACTAGAAAATATTAGGATTTCTCTAGACTTTCTACGTGTGGCCCGTACTTCTTACAATATGCAATATTTGGCTTCTTTTTCACTTTAATAATTTTAAACTAATTTTAGACGATAGACATGTCGCTCCCGCTCCCGCCTTTCTTTGCACCATTGGACGCATCATCCGCCCCTTCTCACATTACTTCTAGAGTTCGCAGACAGCGTTTAGGGTGATGTGCAGTGTTTGTTTGACACTTCTTATGTTTTAACGACTTCTCATATCATCGCATTTCAACTTTTCTTCACTCGTGCCACAAAGTTTCGAAGAGTAGACCAATTTGTTTGGAATAAACTCGACGATTAGTAATAAAGAATATCTACTGGAAGTATTACTGAAGAAAAATATTATAAAAAAATACTTTATGATTATTGAAACGAATCTAATCTTTACTTTAATAAGACGTTTATCAAGACAACATTATAAAACAGAACTTTCATTTATCCACTCAATATCTAGTTACGTTTCTTAATGCGAACCGCATTTTCAGATGCCATTTCTTTGTATTAAAAAAAAAACAAATTAAATCGCGAAAATTTACTACAATATGACCGACAACGCAAGTCATGGGCTAGAGAAGTAAACAGGGTATACAACAAAGGGTATACATTAACGACAATATACCTATATAGTTATCAAGACGTTTCTGAAACCGCAACGGGTCACCACTATTAATATTAGTTAATAAGCTTACGAGACTGTAATTACGTCATTGCTAAGCAATGTGCTTAATATATATTGTCCATATATATTGTTAGCAATATATATTATAGTCTAATAAGATAGTGGAAACACACTGAATAAAATTAAAGACTAATAATTAATTAAAATAACTAAAATTAAAAATCTCCCGTTGCGTAAAATATTTGATAAAGTTATAGTGTTTCCAAAGTTACGTAAAAGGTTTTTTATTCAGCAGGCGTATTTTAAACAATTAACTATAATTGTGAACTATAACTACACAAATATACGCAAGGTTAATAAATATCCGATTCTTTGTTCGGTCTTGGCGCTTTGCATTTGGGCTGCGGAATCACGCCTAGTTGACGGGAGCTAAATAGCTGGATGACGTTTTTCTTCCGTGGCCCTGACGTTTGTTTTTTATGCAAAAGCGCAAGGCCAATAACATCACTTCTTATTCATAGGTATCAACAACGACACTATTCATCAACAGCCAGGTTTATTGACGCGGAATCGTTAGCAATATTTTTTTACATTGCAAATCCGTTAATGACAATTTAGACGAGTCAGTGAGACAGATTGGTTACGGTAAAATGCGCTCTCTTCTTGTATACAAACAAGGTTAGATATGGTGGCGACAGGGGAAAGAAAATGTCCTTAAAATTTATAAACACTGGACTGACTGTGCATTAATGTGAGCGCGCGTCGATATGCGCGCGCAGAGTCCAGCGTGACAGAATGCGCCTGCGCCGCGCCGTCGTCGCACTTGCGGGCCACGCGCCGACGCTTCCTGAGAAAATGGCAACTTATGGGGAACTGAATCTGGGGCTCGTAAGTGTCAACGACCTGCGCAATAGCCACTCTATGTATGTACATAATCGCATTAGCATTATCTATGCTAAATTGTTACATATGCATTTATACAATCTAATTACCAAGCATGTAACTAATACCTAAAGTACAAAAACTCATTTGTGTAACAAATATAGTAAATGTGATTATCTATAGATTCTTGAATTCGCGTAAAATTCGCAGTTTTTCGCTGACAGGAGCCGACATGCGCCAACACAAGGAGTAAAAACCGTTATCGAATCACAAAATTGTCGCAAAAACGCGTAAACCGTTTCTTTTTCACTGTTATTATCGTAATTTCGTGACGTGACGACTTCATGGTATATTCAATGAAGATTATCAACAGAAGTCTGTTTTCGGGTACAATTATGTAACGAAGCAAAGCGTACAAATAGCGGTAACATCATTAAATCTAATGATGTCAATATCACAAGTTGATGAAGTGCAATGTTATGGTAAACAATTAATTATTTACCGAATATTTATGAAATTAATTCTTGATTTTAATCTCTCAATATTTAATGAGTATAAATGTAACATTGGCATATGTTATATCAAAGGCCTAAATAGGAAAGTAGTATCAACGGAGGGAGTGTTACTGGTCCCCGAAGACGCAGAGCCTAGCCTCGTGTGCGTAAGAAACCTCGCGTCGATCGCCACTTGAATATCAATATCAGAATATAGTCAGGCCAAGAAGCCGGCCATATTAACCGACAGAACAAAATTACACGAATATGGCCCTACGTGAAATCTGTTTAAAATTCACATTCAACAACGAGCCGATCGGTACTCGGCACCACTCTATGGAATGTAGGTTATGATGTTATTTAGATTGAACTTTTTGCCAGCGTAAGTTTTTTATTTCACTAGTTAGGTATCTCTTTTCGTGAGAATCAGATTCGTATAAGGCGTGAAAGTACTGACGTCATTGAGCCAAATTCCGCCTTGGTACTGCGTTATTACCCCTGGCTATTGAAACAAGATTCACAATATCTGATATACGTGAGAATGCCATCACCTACTTCGCTTAAATTACTGTGAGTGTCTAAATACTTTTGTGCTATTTCATTACTTTACCGTATTTTTTGCTTAAAAATATTTTACTCTCAATTATTCTAATAGTAACATTTCAATATGGTTTTTTAGTTACTCAAAAATTCTTTGTATTGCCAGTATTTCCATTTTACCTTTCATTCCATTCGTAAGTAAACCTTTTACAAAACGATCTTATTACTACTACATTCGAAAAAATATATAAAAATACGTTACGTAAAATATTCATTAAATCCTGGGTGAGAATGCTGCTTTTTTAACGGTTTCTGAACATTGTACGACATATTTACGTGTTATATGACTTTAAATCGCCTCACGCCTGAATATTAACTTATTGTAATGACCGAATGCCAGCTATTACACCACAAAATACGACTAGACGACGTTTATCGGATCGGTGGAGTCGAGCATTCTTTCGCTGCGGAGCTACTAAAGAGCCCTCGAGTGTTCGATGCACGGACTCATGGCACCCACACTCTAAATAACAAGACAAATAGACACGTCCACTTTACCATTTTCCGAGTAAAAATTCTCATGTTATGTTTGAATAGGTCTTTTACCAATTAGTATTTGTACCGAAATACATGACGCTCGTGTCGAGATCGTGTATGTGTGGTGGTGCCCGTCTGTTGCCCTCATCACAAACTTTTTCGAGCCCGACACGTCAAGTGCGAGGCGTGAGAGAATAAGCAGACTACTTAGCACTGAACAATTCCTGTTTGTGCCCAGGTACGAGCCGCGTGGAGCCGCTTTCATGAATTTTGGAAAGGAAATATTATTTTCTATTTAGAAACGTGATGTTGTAAGAAATTATGCGGTAATAATAAAAATTAAATATGGGCTAATATTGCAGTTTTAATGCGTATTTTATTTTAACTGAACAAAAGGGCCAAAACAAGGAATTCGTTTATTCCGTTTTGTCATGCAATGTTTAAGATTCAGGCAATATCGGAATTGGGGAAAGACAGTACATGACAGGTAAATGGTGTTGCCAATAACATTGAACGCACTGTGACAAATGATGATCTAAAGAACGTGGCTTAATCTTTTATTTGGAACCAACTCCAATGGAAAACCTTCACCTGCTTTCGTGCCTTTGATGCAAATTATTTTTCCAAGTTTAAAGAAATAAAAATAATTTTTTTTCGCGTCCAAGTGTTTACGTGTCAGATTTAAAACGTTTGTTAATATACAATTTCATAGCAGTTGTCGACAGCTGATAGAACATTTAGAAGTTTTTAATGAAAATTGAAAATATACTTCAGATAAGACTTCATTCTGGCAAATTTAACTTCTATTATTATTAATATCATCACGTCACACTTACAAGGTTTGCATAGAGCACATAATGCCAATCCAACCCTCAAAATTAATTTTACCGTAGTTAAATAGTTCCATAACACAGTTAAAATAATAAAGTATACAAAAATTAAGAAGTTCAAAGTCAAAGTTGATATGGAAGCAATTAAGTAGCTGAACGCGCGAAGTGTGGACCAGCGCGAGTGGCGTCCAGGTCGTTTATCGTGCGGAACGTGCGATGTCATTGTCCTGCGAGTGGCCACGGAGCATGCAGCCCGCGCCCAGCCCGGCGGCCCGGCGGCACAGCGGCACGGCGGGACGGAAAGAAAATAAACACTACGTCGTTTTGTCGCTCGAATAATATAACACTAAGCAATATTGCAGTATATATTTATTTACGATTATAGTTCTTATCCTCTCGCCTAAAAGAAGACCTATATCCAACAGTGGAACGTTAAACGGTTGAAAAAAATATGTATTTATTTTATTGTAATTTAAACGGTGTCAATTTACGTTAATTAACATGGTGACAAAATACATTATACGCCAAACATAAGTAAAACATAATATATAATAAAGACATTCTTAAAAATATTTAATAATAATAACAATAATAATCTTAAATTAAAAAATTAATTATTTTTTAAAGAATTTGTATATATTACTTATACTAAAAGGCGCTACGCTATATACCGCTATGCGTATACTCGTATGTTAACGTCATAGCAATTATTCAGTCTTACGTATTCCAATTTTAAAATGGATCTTGACATTTTATTACATTTACAATCGTCCCTATAACTATGGAAAATTATCTATGTAAAATATGTTTCCATTCATCAATAGCTATTATTCAATTGACGGTAAACATTCTATACGCATTCCTAATTTCCTATTAACATTCCTCATTCTCTCTTCCTCATTGATGAATAGATTTACCTATGAAAACTAGTATTTAAATATCGTACTATGCGATAAATCATAGTACATAAATACTGCTACACAATCGTTAGAGTTCACTTTACGATCAGTTCAATATGAAAATCATAGAGTCGTGTAAACGCCTTCAATATTTAACAATACTAATTATTTCACAAGCCCTATGACATAATTACCTTGGTTATTACCAATTGCACCGCTTCCTGGTTCACGTCACTTTCCTGAATTATACTTTATAAATATCGTGCCCCGGAGTCTTCACCTTGGAGGAGCGTAGGGTTTTTACATGGCTTTTTTCATGCCAGTAATGATGATATTTTCAATTGTATATACATATGTCTATATATTCATTCAATATCTTGATGCTGGGGATAATCACGACCGTTGCTCTCCAACATAAAGAATTAGAAAAAAGGAATGCGTGATGCTGATTAAAGAGCTTCAATAGCAAAAAGTGACGTAATCTAACGTTTTTTTTTTTCTGTTCTGACTCAGCCAGTAAGAGGTTTTTTAAAAAATAGATGTGCACGAAGTACAGATTAATAAATGTTTATATTCTTAATTATTTAAACTGTGCTCATTGAAGCACTTAACTTAATTTATTTGTTAATATAACAAACGCAGCTCATTCGTGCAAGAAATATAAGTACGCCCGAATTAGGAACACGGGCAGTGTACTGCTATGATAATTATATTCGATGTTCGTAGGGTTATTTCAGAAGTTACTCGTAATTGTAGGTATGTCAGTACGTTTCCTCAGTATTACCCGTATTAAATACACGTCTCGATGCGGTAAGTGGCTCAAAACTGCCGCATCTCCGTAACGGTACACAACCACCATTAATAAGGCATGTTGCATAAAGCAAGCATAAGTAAAACAAGCTAATTTCCGGTCTCGGGCCCTCTTTTATGATTATTGGATATTAAACTCGATATGAGACTCGAGAAGAGAGGTTATCGAGGGAACGAGCGCGCTCGGATCCTCGCTGCAAACGACACTCTGTGAATACTTATTGGAATTATGAAACTCATTCGATTCAGGGTTTTGATTAAATTTTTTTTGGTGCTTTCGATTCGATTGCTTAAATTTTTATCTACATATTTGTTTTTGCATGTGATTTTATACGCATAATAATTTTATAAATAGCGCTTATTATTTCATTTGGCATACATTACACTGCCCCGCGTCGCTATTGGTGTCGATCAATTTGCGATGTGCGATGCGGTCGAATTTTTTTGTGCGCTCGGTGTCGCGAGATAAAATCAAATGAGTTAATAAAAGGCGATAGAGAAAAAAATGGACGTGGCATCGATGGCCCTCGTGATTACAATGGCAGGTTGCGGTGTCGCGGGCGCGCCGCCGCCATTGTGACTCCGACTTACTAAATCAATATTTGCGCAGATGTCGGTGCAAGAGCATGCTATGCTTGTAGCGACCTAAAATTCATACAGCTTATATGGCAACGTTAGCGGTAAATTTTCTCAGCAGCTACCTACTTGTAATCCTTCAAATGTGGGTCGGTGCTGCACGCATAACTCGACCTCCGACGCTCGGGGCCTCAAGATAATTCGTTAAAAATCGAACCCCAATACCTCTTAGCGCACTACTTTTATACACGACTACTCAGCGCTACTTTTATGTACAAATACTCTTTCATTTGCTTTATTATATGTAGGTTATGGATATGAAGTTTTGGACCAGTTGTAGAGCATTTGCGTTGTACCTTGTTGTGTCGACCTTGTTCTTCCACTAAACAAAAAAGTTTCTAATTGCACCCAGTCGTGAGTAAACTCTACAGTCCAGTTGTTACCCAGGAGTTAACAATAGATTGTAACCTTTACCTTCTCTAAATATAATATTATATGTAACATCCAAATTAAGTTTTGGTATTCTGCCCGAAATTGGGAAACCGAGCAATGTTAGTGGCAACAATCATAGAGGAAGTAATCAAAGTATGCTCGAAGCAATAATGATGGTAAAAACAGTTGAATTTATTACATACATGTACACTATATTATTAAAAAAAGTGTATTTTATAATTAATGTTTCATTTTCTAAATGTTTTATAGATAAAAAGTACGACCACTTTTAAGTGCCGGCGGCGCGCTCATGTCCAAGCCGAGTAACACAAGCCGCTAGATCATTAAACATCAAATTTATAGCTTTCACTTATAGCCCTTATAGCACTAAATTCAAGTCTGACGTAATTATTGTTTATAGATGTAACATTAAAACGTCAAGGGATTATAATTGCTTATCTCGTATCCATTGCAAATGCTCAATACAAAACACGTAGGCAGCTTTAGGGCAGCGAAGCGCGAATCAATGTTCCCCCTCGATCGTTTTTTCAGCTGGATATGTTCTGCAAAATATATATTTTTATTATGTACTGCGGTTTCCGAGTGAAAACGAAGAGCATAATTTTCTAAGCGCGGCAACCACGATTCCCGTGTAATATGATAATGCGACGTATAAATATTTCATGTCTGGGCTGCTTAATATCTTTTTTGTTTGGGAACCTGTTACTTATAATGCGACTCCCATGCGAAAACCTACATATGTATGTATATTTATAACTTTTTATTGTTTCACTTGAGGGAAATCGCTATAAAAAGTGTTAGCCACGTCTACGTTATTTTTCACTTTCGCCGTCTAATTGATTGCTGAATAAACATAATGATAGATATGCTAGATGATTTCGCTACGCTTATTGACTATACTTTGTTCATTTGGCCCTAGGAATTATAAAAAGCCTTTCCGCCAACCGCCATCTACAAACAAGCCACAATGCAGCGCCTCAGCCCATGTAATGGTACATTTTGCAGGCGATTGCTAGTTCACTATGTTAACAAATGTGGTTTCTTTGCCAGGAACTAAGGAATTCCAACACGTTCAAGTATAGGTATTATGTGACCAGCAATAGGATGTTTAACATATTAAGTCCGAAGGCATATTATATTGTCGTAAAGCATGTTTGAAGCAGTAAAATAGTTAACGGAAAACGTTTGTGAAGTTAAATCCACTACGTGCCTAGTTCGCCTGTTTAAAGCTAAGCCCTGACGTTTGCTTGTAAGTACTCGCCATTCATTCCTTACATAGAGATATGGCCGGTAATGACTGGCCGGGCGGTTACCTATCGGCCAGACGCTCGTAAACACAGTTCGACATGTAACATTCGTACATGGCTGCGAATACAAGTCAATATACATCATGCTAAGTGCACACACTTCCGGGTAAAGGTAACTGTTCCCTCGACAAAATTTCCCGCGTCTGTTCAACGCACTAAAGTTTATGAGTCAAGTAATTGCATATCAGTATAAAGGTCGCCGCTTTGTGCACCCGTCGGAAGAACCACGGGTCAGCGATCTTTCTAATATCTGGTATTTCAGACTACATCCAGATATTGCCGACGCGATAGTGGCTACCTGTTACATTTTACCGAACTGTGGTTTTAAAGTGACGTAATACAGTAATGGTCCCAATATTTAGTAAATCCTGAATTGTGTTTGAACCACCTAAGACCTTTGAGTCATCGATAAAACAAGAAAAATGTACCTACATAATGCTAACGGATTTTAAAATTCACTTTTAGGTTTAGCTAACGATAGGGTTTAATTGAATTTTATACCGCATTTCAGAATAATGACCAGAAGTACTTTAGATTCTTCCTTACCAGTCTTGCAAAAAAAATTTTTACTTTACACATTTCTGTTATAATATTAACACTGTTATATATATGACAAACAGGGTAAACCAGTAAATGGCTACTGTTCCGTTTGGATTTTCCTATCTAATATTTCACATTTAAATTTATCACTGTTGACTATTTTACCTGTTTGTAATAAAACAACAGATAACATTCTTGAAATATAATAGCAATAAGCTTAATATTGACGCATATCTCGTTGAGATATTTTTAAAGGTAATTACTGAGGGAAGTGTGAAAGTAAAATAAAATAAAATGCGACGAGAGTGACAGCTCTAACGCAAGTGGTGTATAAGACGGCCGGAGCGTGGCCGGCTAGCACGCGGCGTGGCCGGGCGCGGCGGGCAGTCCCGCGCAGGGCAACGCTCGTCGTGTGAGCGCCGTGGCCGCACCAACAATCGAGAATTCATCGGGTGCCTAGCAACAGCGACTCACCGTTGCTTTCTTCGACACACACTACCATCTCTCTGTATGCGAGCTTTAAGCTTTCAAGAAATCCTTTGACATTAAACATTCAACCCGTCAGCAATACTACATAAAGTTATTAACATACAATTATTACCTATGGACAACATAACACGCTCTCGTCGTAATAACTGCCACGCAAATAAATTACAGCAAGTATCGTGCGGTTGTCATAAACATGAATAAGCATAGCTCCGACTTTGATATGCAATAAATTTCAATTATCTACCTCCGTTTGTTTACAGAGGGTGCTAAGACTCGGGAGCCCTGCTTAAGGAGCTTCAAAATGCGATCTTTTATGCATGAACGCATACCTTAATGTAACTGTCTAAATACGGTTTTTCAATCGGAATTTTCGATGAGAATTTAGTCGAGATGCGAACAAAATATTAATAGGACCGAGAAATTCCAAGGAATAACATATGTACATACGTATGACTGGTATAGATAAATCGAAATCACGAAATAGCATGGAAATAAGATAATTCGTAAGAATGCACGAGACGAATTTTAAGTTCGTGAGTAACGGTGATGAGCGTCTAGTGCGGATTTACCTAAATTATTCGGACTACGTTGGGTATACGTGCGTGAGCGCGAGCGCGGAGCGCCGAGCGCCGGCGGCGACCAGACACGCGGCTGCCACACATCTATTGCAAATTAATTGAGTCGATGTAGAGCGTGGGACACTCGGACACCCAAACGAATGTCGGCGCTTGTTATCCAAGATACTGAATACACTTTAGGGGCTTAAAACGCCATGGAATAGCTACACAATCTAAAATAACATGAAAAATTATTTTGGAATTAACTAATGTTAATTATTTTAAAATTAACCAATGTATTTCTTCTAAATATTCAGGTTTCAATTTACTTTTCTTTAATTTTATATAGTACTTTAATAGTTAAGCGAAGTAACGGTTTCTTATAGATAAGAAGAGTTCACTAAATCTAAAGAGCAGTCTTGATAAGAGCGCTTATTATTTACATCAACTGACACAAAATTCGCAAAGGTCAACGGACCGAGAATAAGTGGCGAGGGAAACTAATACTTGCTCTCCTTGCAGCCTCCCATCCGCTTCCCCGGGAGATACAAGCCTTGTCACGTAAAGTTATTTCCATATGACTGGCCTAAATCGAAACCGTGTTTTATCTTTATCAAAAAATAAAGACTTTTTATGGCACTGGGACACTCTAAAGTTGTAGTGAAAATAAATATAAAATTAAAAAGTTCGTAACACGCCGACATATTACAGCTTTGTGTTCTTCATTATACGAGTACTTTAGAGGTGTTTAATGTACATAACGCCAATAAATTAAGTAACATCGTTGTAAAATGGTAATATGACGTGTATATGAGGCGGGCGTGACATTTACGTGTCGTTGCCATAACTGTTTAGTATGTGCGTGCGTTACCGCGTCTGCCGTTAATCGACCGCTACACTTTAGCTACAATTATCGCCTAATAACGACGTAGCGTCGCTTGTAGCCAGAATCTAATAACAACCCGCTGTCGCCGTGTCCACGACGTCTATGCTAATCACTCGTAATTTACGACGCTTGATAATCGCGCGTCGCGTACGTGAGCGCATTGTGCGAACAGCCGCGCACTGGATGTCTGAGCGTAGCGTGCGACCACGCCGCCCGCCTTACAATGTGGGAACGCGCTAATCGAAATCGCTTATTCTAACTCAATTCTGCATACACGATTTATTTGCTTCACATGTTAACGTCACCGTGAAGGGGCATGGAAACGAACATAAATCATAAAAAGCTGCCGTAAGCACAAAGTAAAGGAGGCGGGATTGGCTCGATGCCACCTTGCCGAGTAGCATAACAGCCATCGCGACTCTCATCTAGTCTGCTGATTCTAGCACACGTCATTTCTTAAGATAGTGCTCGTTCAGCTTTTTGTTAACTTCATCTCTGTGGACATTTGTTTATACCTATTTTGTGCATTGACAGGGGAATCATCTTTCTGTTATGTCGTTGTTAGATATTGAAACTAGAAATAGCACGTAATTTTAGGTTGTAGGAGTGAAATGTCCATGTTCAAGAAATTGGTGTCAATGCTCGCTGCGGTTGCAGTGTTACCGAAATTAAGTGTTGGGCAACATCGCGGCACGGACACCCGGAACGCGACTCCGGCCACCGACCCGCCGCGACCGATCGCCCAATGCCCTTCCGATCATAACCAATCGGCTCATACCATCAAGCGCCTGTTTCGTCAATAATATCTTCATCTTAAATAAATCTAAATATTTCACTAATTGCAGTAGCAAACACACGCAGATGAAGCATATTCGCTTATTGAAAAGAACAAAAAGACAGATTTAAAAAATTCAAAATTGAAATTGGAAAGTCATTAGTTTCCGTTACGCGCGTGCGTGTCGTTCGGGGAGTGAATGTTGCTTGTCAATCCGTTTTCATGAATATTTTAGCGAAAAATTGACGCATTTGACAGTCGCGCGGGTAGCTCCGTTATTGAAGTACATTTTTATAATTTTTTTCTGTTAAATTACAGATAATTACGTATAACTGTGTTAGTTTCGCATCTGCAAACTCTTTCTGCATCTTGTTGATTTTTCGAATAAAATGTATATGTATCTTTCGTAGTTTGATTTCTTACCAAAACGTAAATTAGTGATAAGCGTAGATCGAGTTTGAATTCAAGGGCAATGAATTATCAATTATCCTTTTTTAAAGTCAACGTTACGATACATTTATTTAAACTAATTAATGGCATCTTCTTCTTAGCGTGTCGATGGCATTAAAGTAACACACACAATTAGTGAGATACAGGGAGCAAATATTTTAATAACACGTACATTACAAAGTGTAAACTTTATAATGGGTCTTCTGAAAAATGCCAAAAATCATTTGATTATTTTATCATGACCGAATGCGTTTGTGAATGTGTTGAAAACCAAATGAGCGTAGCGCGCCGTAGAACGCCCGTAGTCACATACACGAGAGCCACTTTAATCGTCCCAAAAGAAATGATAGTTTTCAAAAGCTCTTAAAATTAATTATAAAAAGCTAACGGTTAGTTTTGACAACATATCGTTACAACAAACGGTAATCCAAATTACATCTGGGAAGTGGGCTGCCATTGTATACATTACGGAGCTGGTTCCCAAAGGCGGGTTACGTCCATAAATTATTGATACGGTTCTCGAACACGAGAACATTGTATAACACGAGCTTACCTAAGAACAAGATTAGGATTCTTTAAATAATATATTACAAACCTAACGTAAGACGTTTTATGTAATTTCGAGGCAGTTTGAATCACAAAGGCGTCGTGTCTCAAACGCAGTAGAGATACTCTAAGAAAAACTCGAAAGCTGCTATCGACATAACAACGTAAAGAACTCTCGACGCCGGGAACAGGTGGTGTTTTTAGTAAAGTAAATAAGTACGCAGTGCTGAATTGTCCACGCCCTCACCCTCTCGCTTGAGGTGACTTGCGGAGTGTCTAGACGGAGGGATCCCCACTTACATCCACCAATATTATAACATGATAATTTATATAAGATGCGAAGCTGCGTAACATTCGCATTGCTCTCTCGCGTTATACGGCATATTTCTTTTCCATGCATTCAGTTTTGTGATGGAATAGCTTTCAATAACAGCCTCGAGAAGTACTTTATTAACGTTTTTGTAACGTCAATGTTCGCATTCATTCTTTCTCAGCCCTTAGAATGGGAATACGTAAAGGCATAATTAAGAAAAAGGTGTATTCGATATACATACATACATTATGGAAAAACATGCATAGGCATGCATGCAGGCGTTCACCAGAATATGCGTGAATGTGCAGAACAACGGGCGCGGATCAATTCGTTCCCACGGTCATACGGCTGTAGGTATGCACGGACGCTGGAGTTACAATAATTTGCCCCGTAGTTATTGACTCTTGCAATACGAGCCATAAATACAAGTTGGCTGCTTAGAGAGTAACTGCGCATAATACCGCCTCCTTCGGGAATTGCTCTTCGTATCGCCGGCCACGTTCCAATTCAGATCCGATTACTTGTTTATAAGCTTATGTTAATGAATATCAAACAAATGAGGAACTTAAACTATTGGCAGAAATAGTTTTTGGTTTAATATTTTGCGTCAACTTTATTTTGTTCTACTATGATATGCTATTGAATTTACGGATTTGATACAAAACTGCGGAATCCTCTCCCTAAAACAACGAGGGAAGCGCGAAAGTGCCAACAATGAGTCTGTACGCATGTATCCGGCGTTTATAAAACAACTCATTGGTATAAGAATGTGTGCGGATCTCGTGTTAGCGGGGGTGCACGCGGCGCGCCCCTCGGGGCTCCCTCCACTCGAGCACGCGTCCTCAATGCTTACTTTCACGACACATATTCCCAGTGTCGCCCCTGCCTTCCGTCATACGTCTATTTATAACATTCTCCGTTTACAACCATGCACAGCGTCCGTGCGTACGCACAAGCCCTTGCACACAAAACGTTTCCCGCTTGAACGTTAACAAAACTTTTTCTTCAAAAGTTAATAAGCTCACTTCATAACTGAACCCATTTGGCGGGAACTTTTTTAATATTCTCACCGGCTCTTGCGGCCGAGTTGTAACGGAAGCCCGTTTCGCACAATACCCCTTCAAACTTCTCCGGAACATGAAACAATGTTAACAGCCCCGCAGTTATGCCTCGCGTTATAATAGCCTAATTCCGTAAATGCTTTTGCTTACAAAATACCTTACTTTATTGTACTTCTGCAATATTTTCGTACGTTGTTAATTATTATGAAAGTAGATGACTAAATTACTCTGGAATGATAAAACACAGTTCATTAAATCATAGTATAATACATTCGTAACAGCACATATTACTGATGAAGAAACCACAATTTAGCAACCACTAAATAAATGTCAAGTGGATAAAACAACTAGAATGGACATACTCGTACACAAATAAAATAAAATGTTAATGAAATCAGAATTTTTCGTTATTTAGTTCTACAGATTTAATGAACGCTAAACAACTTGAAGCAGCTTTCACAGTATTTTTAGCATTTACCGCTTGTATATGCGATTATACGAGTTAAAATATTGTCTATGGGTTGTCTTTGCTAGCTAGCCTTTACCTAGTTTACTACGAAACTTGAAATTAACGCCATTTACTAAATTATTTCAGACAAGGCTGTAAAATTCCTGCATGATATATTTACCTGCGCTGCATACATGTATATATTATATTGTTACTTGAATAGTAAAAATCTATAAATAAAGAGATAGAAACGGGTGTACGGGAAATGATTTATTACGTATTGTTGCAGACGGACGGCGGCAGATGGATCGGAGGCGCGCGGCGGGGGCGCTGCTCGCGCTGGCCGCTTGCGTCGCGTGCTCCACAGCGGGTGAGTATCTCCACAAACCAGCGTAAACAGACCCGTCATCCAACATAAACTTAATAAACAATACGTACATCCATTTACAACCAATGCACAACACCAGAATAGACTAATACCCACAACTCACCCCATAAACACCGAACGCGGTGGGGAAGACAGTCGAGAACAATCTTGTATTGGTCGAAAACGTCGACGGCAGGTTTTAGCGATAATTTTTACAATTTACATGTAAAAAAAAGTTACAATACGCTTGTAATCCTCGAAAGGATAGGTAGAAATGTGTAGTACACTTTTTTAATAGATAAAAAATACAAGAATATTGATTAAAAAAGAGTACATTGGGTAGTTTTGGGTTTCATTCGGTTTCGTTATTGCAATACATAGACAAGAATTTAACACAAACAAGTATTTAACTTAGACAAATATTTAACACATATGTGTCAATCCGATACAACGTATCGAACTACGTATGAAAAGAACACTGCTCATAATATAAGTGTCATCCGAACACTACATGATCGTCACCCCTCCGCTCATCGCATAACACAATACTCGTACTGCAATAACCAGTCATTAGACACAATGATGTACCATGTTATATAGAAGACGAGCGAGAGGACTGTAAGGCAGAGATATTTGACAATCGATGCTCTGTACCCATCCCGGAAGAAACCTGACGTGATGATATACATATATGAAAACCGTGTTATTGGTAATTCTCGAAAATATTATGGTCATAACATAAAGTCTTTATAAATTATTAATTAGTGAGCAGTATTTGAAAGTGATGAATGTAAAAAAGCATATTAGGTATGTAACGATCGCTATATTTGGCAATCAGTGCTCTCAGCCTACCACGTAAGGGACGCGGTGTGACTGTATAATAATAACTTCATAAATGAATTCATTTAGTAATGATTGCTATGGACAGTGCATTCGCATGTCACATTTGCTTACGTGGGCAGCGTCATGCAATAAAATGATACCGTTAATCAATTTAGTCGGACATTCTGAGAGTTCAACCGATGTTTATTTCACTTTTTAATTTTGCGAATGACAATAACTTCGTAGATCGTCGTATTCTCGATTCAATATGATATACGACACAGTAGCTATATAACGAGAGTATCATTATCATTATGTTATCGCGCAAGCTCTCTTCCGGGGTAGGAAGGCAGCACCGAGCGCCAACTATCGCTATCCTCACAGACGTCACATTTCACATTCATCACTCAATTCAGGAAAGTTTAACATGTTAATGAACATTAACTGAGGTAATACATACACGGTCATGTAATAGTAATAATTTAGAATATTTAGTGGGACTAGAGAACAGGTATAACTGTTGTGTTGTCTCGTGACCTAGAATTGGTAGAGCTGTAGCAAAGCTCGTGAGAAGATGTCCGTGCGCGATACGGGGCGCGCGACGGGCCGGCGGCGCCTGTGCCGCTCGCCGCTCGCCACCCCCGCCTATCTCCATCACATCGCGCTTTGCAATCTTTTCACATTCCTAATAACATTTACATATCATCCGAACCGGTCCAGGAAACCCCTGACCCCATATCTATAACTTACGATTAACAAATCCGATAAAAAATATTTGTGTACGTATGTACATTGTTGTGCTGTCAAGTTAATGTGTAAATCCGCCCTAAGTTATTGAATATATATCCGTGTTATTCACATATTAACACTAAAATTACTATTTTATGAAAAAAAAAATGCATCGTCAGAAGCTAAAAAAGTAAATGTGAGTCGAATATGTGACCGAAAAAGTATCTTAACAGTAAAACCGTCCGGCGATGCACCTCACTAGATGATACTATTTTCGTTCGTGAAGATTTAGTATCCGGCGCACGGTTACTTCAAAGAATTGGAATTGAATTTATGTTATACATAGGAAGTATATTGAAATGCGGCCTACAATGTTTAAGTGTACCCGTGTGAACTTAATCACGCATGGCGACCACGGCCACATTCATTCATTGAAACAACAATCCATATTAATGTAGCGCAAATTTTAAATTCATGCTACCTCCTCGTTTTGATTGCCGCAAGACATGTTTCTAAACGCACGATTTTGCATAAGTAGTTTTTTGTTTTGTGCACGTAAAGCCATCTGTAACGTCACACGTGCAAGTAACGATAATATTTCATTAAATGCTGTGAGAAGCGATGCGTATTATTATCGATTTAAATTCATTCACGTCAAGTAGTTATTTTAGTATCGAAGCGGCTCGACTATAAAATATTGTGACAGTCAAATTGGTCGCTACATAAGTTTCAGCCGATCGAATCATAATTTCCACTTTTATTGCCCATATGTCGATTTGATTCCGAATTTATTACAAATATGATGACGGCCAAAAACGAGATGCTTACGACATTCCTGGCTACGTTTACGACCGTTAGCTGCCGGTGTAGCGGCTCGGAGTTCGTGCTCTCTATGCGAAGCGCCCAACAATGGATTTGGCGCTGCAATTTTTTTCGTATTACCGTTTCTATAGGAAATAGAAATGAAAACACGTAACAGTACACATTAGTATCTTTTAACTACTCGTAGACAAACTACAGTTTGTAAAAAAAGTAGCCGTACGTTGTTACACAGCGCAGAAAATATTCAAATAAGGAATTACAAACAAATTTAAGGTTCCTTTATGGCGGACAATCGATTATAAGTAAGGAAGCTATTCTAGCGTTATGTCTTTAACCCGAGTATCAAAACGCCAATAAAGCTGCAACTCGCCGCTTAACGACGCGCTCCGTTAGTTTAATTACGGCTTTGTCGCCTCTCCGCTCGCCTTCAGTAATTATACGCAGTAAAACGGATATGTAAAACGACGTTAAAACCATGAGCGATAGCGTCTTTCCAGCGATCTACAGCTAATATCCTGTTCAGCCGTAAAGCGCTTAATAAGTCGGCAGGCACTCGTAAAAACAACAGTAAAACATTCTAGGAACGCTGGCCACATTTTATGATAACTGTATTAAAATTTCCTAAAAAAGTACCCGTTGAAATTTTATTCAATTAAAATTTTATTTGTTAATCGCACGTAATAAATAATGTAACAATATAATCACAATCATGGGAGTTTTTTACTTTTTAAAGCTCATGTATTCCATGAAAATTTACTACCAACAATAGTTAAAACCTTATAGTAATATTCGAATATATAATCATACGAATACATTACATGAATAAAAGAATAATGTTCAATTTTGTTAAAAGATAAATTTTTCTTTTACTTAAAACCTGTCGATTGACATCGGTTGCAATTCTGATCTCCGACATATTCTGGCGATGGATTTAGGTATATTCTCCATAACGTGTATCAATTTTCATGCCATTTAAAGCTGATAGCCTTAAAAGCAAATATGACACAGTTTTACAATAACATTAGGTCATTATTCATTTAAAATGTTAATCAAATAACTGAAAGTATTAACGTAGGTACATGGCAGTCTTGAACTGCCACTAACTGCCGCTTTGTATGTACGTCTTAAGCAATAATGACCTGTTTGGATTCCAGCACCGACGGCCAGCAACCAGACGGCATTAGAGCTCCTCGAAGGTGAGTGCACTAATGAGAACATTCATACGTTACCTTGCAATACTTAAAATTGTATACAAGTATCATATTTGCGGTATTCGGTGTGCAGAAGTATCCGAATGCAGAACAAGCACGTTGCATTTTTAAGGATAGACTTATTTTTCAGAGCACGTCGTAAGAGACGGCGTGACGTGTAATATCAATATCTGCAACACTCGTATTTTACATAAATTATTTACGAAAGCGAAGGAATTGGAACAATGTAGATAATTTCCTTGTCTCCAACCTCTATGAACGTCAACTTCAATGAAATTTTGTCAAATTATGTTGTACAATATTACTGTTGATATCTGCTATGGTTTTGAGCAAAATAATAGTATTAATCTAACTAATTAACTTTATAATTGCAGACCATACGTTAATTATATCAATTAACGTATGGTCTACAATTATAAAGTTAATATATATTAAATAATGAATACCAATAGATGTCAGTGTTATATATAAAGGCTATGTGCTATTAGAAAGTTATGCAATAAATTGTTTGAATACTTTTGCTGTTTATAAACGGTATCAATGAAAAATTTAGCGAATTAGCTTGTACAGAACAATTTATTTACTGTCATTTTTATTTAAATACCTCCGTCTAGCCATTTAGTTTATGCAATTTAATGTATATAAGCATCTTATTGATGGTATATTTTTTGTATTATTTTCAGGGCCAATTGAGGGTTGTTACTACAACTTTCAGCACTATGGCGAAGGCGATCGAATCATGACTAACGAGCCCTGTCTGAACTGCACCTGCCATAATAGGATGCTCATGTGCTACTTGAGGGTGTGCCCGTTCACCAAACCGATCGGCCAGGACTGCACTATTGAGAAACGTGCGGATCAGTGTTGCCCTATTGTCACCTGCCCAGATGGTAAGAAGTTTTATGAACATAAGTTTTTTACTTGTATTTATGTATGTATGTACATAATTACACTGTTATGACCATCGTCAAGATTATAACAGAAACGTTAAATTAATTAACTTAACATCTAATTCATGTTTCGATTTTTAAATAGAATTACTCGTTTAATTTTTAATTGTCAATAAAAATATCACCTAAATTGTTTGCATTTGTTAGAAGTATTATTAAGCTTGAAATAGAATTTACATACAAACAGAAACGTACCATCACCCCTGTAATCCCCGAAGGGATAGGCGTAACTGGTGAAATGTGGGAGTGTAGGACACTCCCACATTTCACCAGTTACGTTTAAGTCCCATGGAATGGGTGGTGAGCCTATTGCCATACACCGGGCGCTATTCCAGAATTCGAGTCTCTACTAGAAATTCTAAATTAGAAAAATCCAGTAGCACCAAACCGGAGATTTGAATCCAGGACTTCCCGATCGGCAGTCGCGCTTACAACCACTGAACCAATGAGGCAGTCAATACATATAAACAGGAATTAAACATACTGTTATGATGACGTTACAGAATTCTCACATAAAAAAACTATTAATATTTACATAGCATAACCATTTACACGTCAAGATAAATTAGTTTACAATAACATTATTAAATATTGTTTTTTAGTTCCTGTTGACCTGCTCACGTCTACTTCAACGTCATCTCCGGCTGAATATGGAGCAACTGGACTCGGCAAAGTAGACAAATATGGATGTAGCATTAACGGGAAATACTTCTCCGAAGGTTCAAAAGTACCGCCGACACCGAATAAACCTTGCGAACATTGTTACTGTATTCGCAATATATCGACTTGCGTTATGCAAGAGTGCACGCTTCATGTTGACGGCTGTACCCCTATATACCATAAAGATGTCTGTTGCCCGGTTCGATACTCTTGTGGTAAGTATCAGGATCGCCTAGATCCAGATAGCAGATAGTTAATGTAGTAGCTTTCAAACAAAACGATTATAAAATAAGCACGTCGCAATTTATACTTAAAATTCTCATCTTCATCAGCTTGTATCAAGCCATCACTGAACATAGGCAGATGTTTGCATTAATTCTATAAATTGTGTGTTACAGACCACCAAGAGGATGAAATGTTACTTTTGGATGACATGTCAACAACTGTACGGCCAACGCCTGGATTCTTACTCACAACAACTGTGGCACCCGTTACCCAAATGAGCCAGGACTGTGTTCATGATGATCAAATATTCGCAGATGGAGCCTCAATAAAGACTGAAAAAGCTTGTGAGCATTGTTACTGCATGAAAGGAGATATTGTTTGTATAGTTCAGGAATGTGGTACACCCATGGAAAACGAAGGCAAGAACTGTACTTCTCTATCACCCCGTCAAGGTCAATGCTGCCCTGACACATACATTTGCGAAGGCGATGAACTTGTATCAGATGTCACCGATAGTATAACATATGAAGATTTGACTACTTTGTCGCCACCAAGACGAGTTGAGGGTAGTGGATATAGAAACGAACCGGATGAGCCATACACTGAGATATCTACTTTCGAGGGCAGCGGTGAAGAAACAGCTACCACTTTGGATACATCCGATATGTTTACATCACAAAAAGAAACACCACAAATAATTGATGAAGTATTTCCAGCAACTGAAGAGTCTATTAGTACTATAAAACCCATGCTTAGCACTATAGAACCAGATAAAGGACAAAACACAGTACCAGATGATGAAGAAATAATTCCTGATTTACATTTGGGAGAGAAAACTACGCTTGCACAAGAGGCAACTATTACAACGCAGTCTACGGTAATTGATGGTGAAAAAGAAAAGGTTGCAATTGAATCGAAAACAACAATTTCTGACTACCACTATCCGACAGAAACAGATAGTGGTATATCTAAAGAGGACGAATTGATATTAACTACTGAATCTGGCTCAAAAGCGGGTACTGAAAGTACTAGAATAAGTGAAATGAAGCCGGATATTGAAAAAGAAACTACAGCATTTAAAAACAATGAAGAATCGACTACTCCCCATACATACCTAGAACCTTCTAGTTCTCAGCCCAGTACATTACACGTACATGAAGAAAAACTTACAACATTACAACCGGCTGACTTATCAACGCTCGATCTAACATTCCAACCTACAACTAATGCACCAAGGGGTGATGCTGAATATCAGCAAAATAATGAAGATAAATTAGAAGAGGATAAACATTTCATTTCAACAGATAAGGATAGTACGGAAGCTATTGTGACAACTACTGCGAGTAAAACCGAATCATTAGAAACTACCTCAGTGAATCCAATTGAAAATGAAATTGATGAAGATGTACCACAACCTGGTCGAATACCAGGAGAAGGCGACTGTTTACTTAATGGAATAACGTACAAAAATAATACAAATGTTCCAAATATCAATAACTGTCATTCCAGCTGCAAATGCGTAAGTAGCATTGTCAAATGTGATCCAATAATTTGCAGCCCTCCACCAGAACATTTGGATAATATGAATGATTGCCAACCTATATATGATACTCCAGATGCATGCTGTCCAACATACGTATGCCATTCTCGAGAAACAATTCCTCCAGAATCTCATAATCAAATGTCTGAAACTGAAAGTCCTAAACCAACGTCCGATAAATCGGACACTGAATGCCAAGGTGACCAATGTCATATTCTGGAAATTACACCTTCTCCCGAAATATGCAATTCGGAACATTGTAAGACCGAAGTACAAGAGAAAGAGTGCAAAAATGGCGTTTGTATTGAGCATGCTGAGCCTAGTTCAGATGTACCTCCTACGAGCTATCAGGAAGGATGTGTTGGTGAAACTTGCTTAACGTCTGAGGAAAGTTGCGCTGATGGAAAATGTCAAAAACCTTCCACAAGTGATAATATTTGTAGTGATGAAAATAAATGCCAACCATCTGAAGCAGAGCCATGTAAAGGACAAAATTGTGGTGACGCGTCTGGAGCGATAGCTCCAAAAGATGAAGTACCCGTTTGTCAAGATTCAGATGGATGCAAAGCAAGTGACTCAACAGATATATCTAAACCTGCTTGTGAAGGTGATCCTGAATGTGATAAAACAGAATCGAATAAAAACATACATCTGCCTGAATGTAACGAAGAAAGCTGTAGAAGAAAGGAAACCACGGAAGTTAAACACGAGCCCGAAAAATGTTTTGGTTCAGATTGCATAACCAAGGAAGTAGTTAAAGATGAAACAAGTATTTTAACAACGGAACCCTTTATAAAAGATCAATTTGAAGAATCAACAACAGAACACGTTTACGATGATTTTTCAATGACTCCAGAATCCGAGAAAACGGTCTCAGTGAATGAATTACATAAAGTAACAGAACCCGTGCTTGAAGTAACCGAAAAAGAAGAGACATATCCCGACTCCTCTACAGAGAAATTTGAAGATCTAACAATACATGAACTAGTAGATGTTACTACAGAAAGGCAGGTATATTACACAGAACCCACGATCTCATTTGTAACTAAAGCAGACGAAGCGATTACAGAAATGAACATCCAATCTGAAATTGAAAATCATCAAACGGTCAGTTCTGAGTCATATACTACTAAACCAGAAGAACACATAACAAAACACGTTGAAAAGGAAGTTTCATCAGAATCTTCAATTACTACAAGACATGATGAACGTTTTACTGAATCACCTAAAGAAGAGGTCGACAGTACAACAGAGATGTTTACAGAACCATCACCATCTAAAGGTCCTATCGTAATGTCAGATATTGGTTCACATGATACAGATACGCATGAAACACCTGATGTTATTACTGCTGAAGAATTCACTTTAAAACCGACAGAAACATCAATCACATTAGCAGTAACAACCCAACAACCAGACTCAGGCATAAAAGTATTAGAAAACGAACATACGAAAAAACAAGAAACATATACTGATTTACCAGAAATATCAGACGTACATGAATACACGAAATCACCAGAAATACATACAACCGATTCGGAATTATTTACATCCGAAAGAAAAACCGAAGAACCAAACAAATTCGTAATCCAAGGAACTGAAAGTACCAAATCTGAGATGGATGTTGCGGTAACAGAATCTTCTGTAACGGACTTAGGTGAAATATTAACTGAAAAGAGTGAAGACGATAAAATCAAGGACGATTTTTCCAGTACAGGGTCTTATGCAGTGACTGAAACCGTTCATAAAGATAAAGAACAAGTTACCAGTGCAGTAAGCAATGAGGACGAAACTTTTGAAGCTTTTACTACAGAACAGTCTGTTCCAGTGGAGCACTCTTCTGAGTTCCATGAAACAAAAGTAGAAGATGTTACAGATAAAATGTATGATGATTCTCAAAAGGACGAAATTCTTACAGAAAAACCATTTGAAACGACATCACACGATATTTATTTAACGGAAAAAGATGTACAGTCTCCACAAGTGACAGATACGGAAGCTATGACAGAACGTCTAGACACGGGTATGCAAGATACTGAAAAGTCTACTAAGGATCACCATGAATATACCGACCTACCTGAAATATTTGAAATAGTCTCCAATAAACAAGAAGTTCATAGCACTCCAACAGACACGCAAGAATACTCGACTTCCTCCTTCAACTTAGATATTCATACCACATCGCCTTCAATAACTGAGGAGAAACTAACAACATCAGAGAATCTTATTCCTGAAGGAGGCGAAACAGTTTCGTCAGAAATTCCTATTAAGGAATTACATACAACGCCAGTTCCTCAAGATGTTGACATAAATGAAAGTAATACGAAATATCCTCACGTTGCTATTTCTACTTTGCAAGATATAACGACCAATATCATGGACATTACCAAGGATTCCTCAGGAATTTCAGGAATATCAGAAGACCACACAGACAATTTATTGCACGATTTGAATGAAATAAGTACAAGAATGCCAGAGGAAACATTCTTAGACGATACAACTCTTCAAGGACCTTCAGGTACGGAAACCATAGAAAACTCTTTTACTCCTGGTATTCCAGATAGTGAAGAACAAGTAACATCGAAGCCTTTCGATGGAGAAGTAACTATTGGCAAAGTAACTACAACAGCTTCAATTTTATTAGATGTAAGTACCAAACACACTGAAACCCAAACTGGCCCAGATCGTAGTGAAGAAAACACGTTAGTACCGGAAATATTTGCTAGTACATTAGAGGAAGCTGGAGAAAAGACGTCGGAATCCTTAACAACGAAACGAGTAGAAAGTGAATCAGCAACAACAGAATTTATAAAACAGCCAACTGAAGAAACAAATGATATAACAGATGAGACACCTATTCAAGAAGAACATACGGTAGATTACAATTTCGACAAAGAAACCACCGAAGCTAATGTTATGCTAATCACTGATAAACAAGTTGATACAGAGGAAAAAGCACCCATTATACATAATATTGACACTGCTAAGGAAACCAAGGTTACTGTACCAATAATTGTGCAAGATAGTGAAACTGAAGAAACGCCACTGATCTCAAAACCCGATACATATGAAACTGAAACACAATTGCCAGAAAAGCATGAGACCATATTACCGGAAGAACCCGTTACTCAAACTATTGACAGTGATGTAAGTGGTGAAGAAATACGTACAGAATATCCTGCACACGAAACGAACGTGCAGAATACATTTGCGCCCGAAACGGTAACACAAACCCAAGATGCAGAAGCAGAATTAGTCACCGAATATCATACTGAAATATCTACTAGTCCAACCCATGTTATCAAACACGACAAGGAACAAACCGAATCTCCTATGTCGCTTGTTACAGAAGTCGGAGAATACATAACATCATCAAAACCAATATATGAAGAACACGATTCCAGTGGCTTGGTTATAGATAGAACAACGCAAAGTGCAATGGTCAGCACCTTTGGCGCTGAAAAGATAGAGGTACCTGTTTCTCAGGACACTGAGTCAAATGAATTTATTACAGAATTGCCTCATTCGACAATTTCTGATGTACAATATGAATCTAAAACACCATCTCATGCGTACTCCAACAAAGAAATTGTTCCTGAAGCTACTTCTGAAACTGAACAAGAAACGCCTTCATCCAGCACCGAAAATATTAAATTAGATGCCTCTACTGAAGCTTCTGAAAAACTCTCTCCAACGACTGAATATCAGGAACAAACCACACTTGTATCCAATCCTACTACCTTAGTTTCTGGTTCCTTAGATATATTAAGTGAATCTACCAGCATGTCGCCCTTAGGCGTAACCGCAGAGGAAATGTTAACGGTGAAAGAGGAAGAATTCCCAACAAAATCTGCCGAAGTATCAACTAAAATTCCGACTATTTTATACGATAGTGAATCTGGCATAACACCACAAAGTGTTCCAGACGAAGAAGAAACTTTGATAGAAGTCACAACTACTAAGAGTGAAATAAGTGAAATGACCCAGACAGGAGTAACTGATAGCGAAAGCCAGCAATTTGAGGCTGAACAAACAATGTCACCCGAACCTTTCACAACAAAATATCAAGTATCCTCAGATTATGAACACGAAAAGGTAATCGGTGATCACAAACCAAGTATACAAGAGGAGAATGTATCATCACCTGATGACTTTAGTACTACAGAAAAAGTTATTTATTCAGATAAACCAATATTCCATGACACAGAAATTCACAGTACTGTGATGCTAGATCAATATATACCCACTAAAACACCCGAAGTATTTGATGCAGAAAGGGATACTACTGCAACATACCAAGATTCAACAACAATTAAAGATACTGATATGCTCGAAGTGCATTTAAGCACAAGTGGAATTAAAATGACCGAAAGTTCACAAGTTCCAATCGATGAAGAGGATCATAATGGCACTCCTTCATCAGAGATATTTGAGACAGAAACCCAAGAAACACCATCGAACGAAACAAAAACACCTAAATTGCCAGAAGTAACAAAAGTACCAGAAATAGAGCATCCTTACACAACACAAAAAATGTCTACCCTCATTCTGGAAGAAGAAAGTGTTACATCAGTACCAGCAAAAGAGCATCCAGTATCTGAATATAGTATTCCAACGTCCCTATCTACAGAAAGCGAACTTCTGCTACAAACTGGTACGGTTGTTTCACAAGATCAAGATATACCTGTCGTTACAGAAATGATTAATAAATACACTACAGAAGGAGAAGATATAAAAGTCACGGCTATTCATACAAAACCTGGAGACCGTGAAAACTTACAAACCGAGCTGCCTATTAGTGTGATAACTGAAAAAGACGAAACAGTTGTAGAAACGACGTTAAATGAGGACAAAGCAACAGTAACAGTAGATACAACACATAAAACTCTACTAGAGTCTGAAACCTCTTTACCGAAGGAGAGTGAAATTGAAGCGTCTACATCAAAAGAAAGTGAAACAACTGTATCAATAGAAACTCAGCCTGAACAGTCTGTAACACAGAAATCCGAAACTACTATAATAGTAGAAAGTGAAACTGAAATGTCCGTACCGCTGAAAACGGAATACCCTGTGGCTGTAGAAACTGAAACCGAACTATTTGTACCACAAGGAACCGAAGTTCCTGTGTCAAAATCCACTGAAAGCTCTTCTGTACCAGTAGTAACGTACTATACTGATTCGACACCAACAGAATCTGAAACTATAACTCCGATATCAAAAGAGACAGAAAACTTAGCTCCAGTTGATAAAGAAACTGAAATGTCTACTCAAAATGAAACCGAAGTTTCTGATCCAATAGAAACTGAAACAGAAACGTCAATCTCAGGTGTAACTGGAACAGAAACTTCGATTTCAGAAGAAACTGAAACTTCTGTTCCGAAGGCAACAGAAGCTTCAATACCTAAAGTAACCGAAGTTTTAGTACAATCCGAAAGTGAATCAGCGATTACTGAACATGAAACTACCACGTATTTAACGAAAGATAAAGAATCTATTGCACCAGAAGAGTTACCTACAGCCTCAGAGGCAACATATTCTTCGTCAGAAACAACGCCATATCTAATAGAACTACAGGAACATACAAATAAATTCGACGACGGCATTTCTTCTCTTATACCTGTGGATACACATACCACGAAGGACACAGAAACTTATCAAACTGAACGTGGAGATCAACCTCTAGAGATAATTACAGATAAATCGACAGAAGAAGAATTCCATATGTTAGTCACAAGTGAGGAAACTCTTGCTGAAAAAGATGAAAAATTATTCACCCCTGCCCTTGGGCCGTCCAATGACTATGTAACTACATCAAATATACCTGAAGAAATTTCTCATGAAACAGAAGCGAGTACTGAGAAATTTTCCATGTCACCAGAATCCTCGACCGTTACATCTTCAGGCACTCAAAATAACGAAAACCTTTCCACTACACATTCTGAAGAAACAAGTTCGACGGTCATTCCAACAGTAACATTAAAAGAACATGAGAAACTTACAACCGCAGACATTAGTATTGAAACATCAACTAACAAAAAAGACCTAACATTAGACACCGAAAAGATTTCTGAGCACGAAACTGAACATGAAACAACTGCCTCTGAAAATGAATTACCTCCGACAACAAAGTCTACAACCATCAAAACTCCCTTGGAAGCTACTACACAATTCCCCATAGTACATGAGAGACCTGATGAAAAACCTGAAGAAAAACCTGAAAGAAAACCTGAAGAAAAACCCGAAGAAAAACCTGAAGAAAAACCCGAAGAAATACCCGACGAAAAACCTGAAGAAATACCGGAAGATAAACCTGTAGAAAAACCTGAAGAAAAACCCGTAGAAAAACCTGAAGAAGAACCTGAAGAAAAACCTGAAGAAAAACCTGAAGCACAACCTGAAGAACAAACCGAAGAAAAACTTGAAAAAAAACCTGAAGAGAAACCTGAAAAAAAACCTGAAGAAAAACCGGAAGAAAAACCAGAAGAAACACCGGAAGAGAAACCAGAATTGCCTAAACCCGGTGTTGGTGAAACTGCTCCATCAGAGGAACTACCATTACCAGATTTTCCAACAAGTGGTACTAGCGGATATGGTCAAGAACCTGATTATGTCGATCAAGAAGATCAAGCTTTTGGACCGGGTACTTGTCGTTATGGTGGAAAAGTATATGTATCAGCTCAACAAATCCCGAGAGATGATCCATGTGATTTCTGCTTCTGCTTCAGAAGTGATATTATTTGTTTACAACAGAGTTGTCCTCCACCAATTCATGGATGCCATGAAGAACCAATTCAAGGGTTCTGTTGTCCACGCTATGAATGCCCAGTTTCAATGGCGACAACTCTTAATGTCACTACTACCACAACCACTACTACTACAACGCTGCCGCCTCATTTTCTTCCCCACGCATATAAAGGCGCTGCACAGAGGAGAGGTTGCCAAATAAAGGGACACACATACAAAGTTGGTGACGTAGTGAGAGCATCATCAGGACCATGCTTACATTGCACGTAAGTTTTCTTGCAATTCGTTTAATTTTTCTTTTTTTAAGTTGGGTTCATTACATTACATTCAAAGTTCACTACATTACATTCAAAGTTCACTACATTACATTCAAAGTCTATAACTTGTTTTTGATATAATTTCAGATGTGGAGGAGATGGACAGATGAAATGTGATCCCAAGGCATGTACTCCAGAACCCATGTTACGACAAATGATAGCTGCCGCCGTTTCCGCAAAGCGGCGAAGGTGAAATACCTCGTAAATTTCACCCGTATACATAAAAACATCACAAGAATTCAACACTTGTGTGATAAAAATTATTTCTATGTATTCTTCTATGCACGAGAATAATGCTCAAATTTCGCGATGGTGTAGTTTAAGATTTCGTGTCATATGTAGTAATCGATAATAATAATAATTTACTTCTTACAAAGTATCGTGGCACGTACAACTCATTGTCAATGAATTAACTATGACTGTGATTAAAATAATTGTATTTATAATTTTCTGGATCAGATTTACAGCTTTGAGTCTTTAATTAAGACTAACTAGTAAATGTCATTTTTTACAAAAGTCAGTGCCAAACGATAGTTCTAGGTGGTAAACGAAAACGTGTTTAGAACGAATTAAGTATTCATAATTTTATATAGTGACCGACACGGAGCTATACATTCTGTGCACACTTTCGTTAGTAAAGAGACGCTTCGTGGATCCCATTAGATCGCCGAAATCTTGACCATTTTACATGTAAACTTAAAATGATTTACCGATATAAGTTTAGTCAGTTCCTTGTTTTTACACGATGTTACAATAAATATATCTAGTATCGTGTAAATATGAAGAAAGTCTTAAGGATCCCCTGATGTTGTAAATGCCTTACTTATTTGTAATAATTTATATATTTTAGGTGTATAGTACTTAAGCCATGTTTTGAGACCAGTGACTATTTTAATTTAGTAATAAAAAGGTCCCTCAAATCGAACTCGAAAAGTGTCAGTCGATGCATTATAAGCTAGCCTTGGCCGACGCTTTTCTCTCTTTCACGTCTTGCAGAAAGCGATATTTGTGTCTTGTTTTCTCCAATTCGAGAAGGTTAAAAACTAGCACTTACCTACTTAAATAATGTATAAGCATTTTGTGAAGAACTTTTATAATGTGACAAAAGATAAAAGAATATTGTAGGATCTTTTATAACTTTTGATATAAAAAGTGCTAGGAATCGACATAAAAAGAAATCATCAGATTTAGATGGGTACGGAAGTTCCGAAGACTGTTGCAATTGTCTCAAATCGAGATAGACGAAAGCGAGCGATTGCATTAATTCGTACCAACCTTCTTCTGTGTATGCAGGTTGTAGTTATATTTTTTATTTATTAAATTTTATAGCAATAGTAATACATATTTCTTTTAAACTATTAGCGATTCATTGAATGATTTTCAACATTTGAACATATTACGTACAGTTGATTACTAAACACTTTGTCAATTAAATTACAATACTTTATCAGTTTAATTATATTTTACCGAAAACATGCTGTAGTCTGGCTGCCTGTACAACTGTGAAAAGGAGATTTAAATAAAATATTTCAAATAAACGACAGTTTTTTATTCTAATATTAAAACACATGTAATTCTTTTACCTTGTTTACTTAATAACCTATAACCTGGTGAAGTAAAAGAAATAATGGGAATTTAAACGAAAGAGACAATTTTTTTAAAACATTCAGACTTTATATCGAACCGTTATCGAAAAATCTGAAAGCTTTTCCGTTATAGAAAAATTCTAACTTAAAAAGTGTCATCAGAAAATCGTGTAATGATGCGAAGAATTTGTTTTAAGTCATCGACAACACATAAAAAGTAGACCTATTGTTTTCTTATCACTTCGATTATAGATAATTTATGAAATGTCATAAAAAAGGACGTCAAGTCTGTAAGGATAAAGTTAATAGGCACTCGATGCCTTCTGCCGGCGTCCTTAGGAACCTGGTGTGATAATATTATAGTAGATATAACATAATAATGAAAAACCACAAGAACTGAGATAGACTATTGTCGTAAATAACTTTGAGCGTCAAATTGGTGTGTTTCTTGAGTGGAAAACATCAGATTTACTTCGTTCTGGTAATGAATACCTACTGTTGATTTATCTCTAACTTCCTGAAACTCTAAAAGAGTAACATCATACTTGTCATAACCGAAGGTGTAGGCAAAGGAGTGTAGTATACTCCCACCTTGCATCAGATATGTTTAAGTTCCGCTATAGAACTGATGGTAAGCTTATTGCCATACACCGGGTACAGATCCATGTTCCGAGCCGCTACTAGGAACTTCTACTAGAAAATCTAAGTTGGAAAAATTTAATAGTATGTACCCTATCCGGGGATTTAGCAGTTGCGCTTGCAACCGGGCAACCATCGAGGTAAGTTGGAAGTCAGTTCATCTACGCCATTAGTTTCAATGTATCAAGTAATCATTTCCGATTTTCTTTTTTTTAACACCTTTCGATTCATCGACATTTTTATCATGATGTTAAGTGGACATAACCAACACTATTAGATTTTTTTGGGTACCTACGACAGCAACCATATCTATCTCAAACAAAAATTCTATCTCAAACAAAAATGGGGAGCTGCTTACTTCTGTTGCGCTTTTGAGAATGTCAGGTACACTTGTCTCGTTTTCACGAACTATGCTGATAGAATGCAATGAATGTTCTCTCAGCTGATGAATCAAAAGGTGTAAATTATCGAAAGTGAAATTCGTGTCCACTTCTGTTATTGATTCCACTAAACAGTTTTCAATGTTATAGTATATGTTTTACTCATTTAGTTTAACCCTGGAAGTTGTTTTTGCCGCATATTCTTTCAGCTTAAAGACCTAGAATGTCTTTGCATTCTCAAGGATTTGAACAGCTTAATTATAACCTCTAAAAATATATTTGAGGACTAAAGTTGTAAGTTCTAAAATGCTGGGGAGTTATACAGATAGCCTCATCATCATCTCCCGTCCACTGCTCTCTAATGGCGCGCCACTGAGCTCGATCTTCAGCTCTTCCAACCACTGCCAGCCACTTTGCGTATATCGTCACTCCACTTAGCTGGAGGGCGTCCCACGCTACATTTGCTAAGTCGAAATGGCCTCAGGATCGATTTTTTTTCCCTTTCATTTTACACTAAGTCGTCAGCCAGAAGGCAGCTAGGGTCGAAAACTCGACTTGCTAACGCCGTATTTTCCGCCAGTATAACATCGCCGATTATCGATTATATATTTCCCTTTTTTTACTTAAAACACTCGTCGAAGCTAGACCGACTAATAAAAATATTTTTTAGTTATTAGGTAAAAAATATTACTGTCCTTTAGAACACCTGTTGATCATATCAAAAATAAGAATTATTTCATGGTCGTAAGATTATACTATTACTTCTCATGAAAAGCGACTTGCGCCATCTACAGCATATTGAATTGTATAGAACGACTCTATGAACTTGAATAGGTAAAGCTTTCGGTTATGAACAAAAGATGGCGCGCTACACATTTACTGGGATTAATTATCTAGTGGGGACGTTTACCTGATTGCTCATATTTACTTTGTCATGTAACCTCTTCATTTTTTCATAGCATAGTGATTAAGTATTATAGATATATTTACTGTTAAGTCAACATGTTCATATTATGGAACTATGATTATCCGCGATTTTCTTCACATTTGAAACTTATAAAAACGAACTTCATGCAACCTCGTGATAAATCACCTTCCTTTTTAACAATAAAAATGTCTTCAAAATTATTTCTTTCGGAATAACTTGGATATATTTATAAACGAACAGATTTTTAGTATTCAATTGTACAACAGGCCTTAATCAAAAAAACATTATATATTTAGCCGAATAACTATTCTGTTACATCACAAACATACATCACAAACATAAATCACAACATACATTAATAGATTTTGTGTAAATATGTTTAATTGAATAAAATACAGTTTAGAGAGCATAAAGCTTTCACACGATATGCTGACATTTTAGGGAAGTCGAATCCTTGTACGTATTATATTGCTCTAACCCATGTACCTAGATACTTATACATTCGTAGTTGAAATTTGAATAAATATTTAGGAACTTAGAAATACTTAAAAATATAATTTATAGCTTAGTCTGAGATATTCAAGGATACCGAGCATCCATTTTATGGGATAGCCATATTCTATAAGCATTGTAAATGATGATTGTACATTTATGTTGTATATATATTTACGTATAACACCGGAGTTAACCTATTTATGCACGTAATGAAAGGATCAAAGGTCAATATAAAAAAGTAATGTTTTATGTGGTTCTTTGAAGACGAAATTACAAAATAAATTGCATTTATAAATACAATTTACGGAAAATAATATTGAAGTACCTGCACAACCTACATATTCAAACAGTGTAAATACCTGTTCTTGAAGTTGCTCCTGCAACTCTCTTCAACTTTTCTACTTTTTATTCAATAATCATAACATGGAAATACCATTTAGGTGATTGCGTGTTCGTAAATATTGCATAACAACATTGGTTAGTCTTTGCGGTGCATTGAGTTTATTTCTGAACTGATTAATCTAACTATATTAAACAAATGTAAGCGTCTGTCTCTCTGTCTGTTTATTTATACCCAAAGAATTATTTGGACTGGAGTGTTTTAATGCGGAGGAATTTTCTCAAAGATCTAAGAAAGAAATACTCTGTTATTAAAAATGTTCACCCACAATATGTAAATCTACAATTCACTGTGAATTAAAGTCAAGGTCATTAATAAGATACATTTCAGTATCCATATTACAGCCTATAATAAAATCTTCATCCTATTGCGCATTAAATATAATCCTTTTAAATACAATGGGTACCTAAAAACGAATGTTTTTGTGTGTGTGCACTCGTTATATTGTATCAATTTATCAATGTAATATATTGTACAAATGTATTAAGTTCTAAAATTTTCGCATGTAATTAATATTTCTGTTTGAAGTTTTGCAATAACATCTACGCCCCATTTATTTTAATACCAAATAATCTCAAGTATGGCTTATCCATGTTTTCTCAACATGCTATTTGTTACCTATGTAGAAATATGTACCCTCAATTTGAATAACGCCGTCTCTTTTCCACCTACCATCAGTGATCTTGCCTATCTCGCTCTATCCCATTACTTTTATATTGTTCGCTAACTTTCTTGTTTGTATAAGCAAATACACGTATTTGAAAGTTTGTATATTTGTAGGTTGTATTGTAGGTACTGTAGTAAGTAGGTATGTTTTCGTACATTTTAAAAATGTGTACACATTCAAAATACAATGGCAAGACATTCTTTAAGATTTTAATGAAATAAACAAAGGTTTCCGATGTATTGGTTCTTCGTTACATATTTTTAGTGGCTTAGTTTTTAAATAAACACTGGACTGAGGACTCTTTTACCATTTTTATTTGTTATCCGTTATTGTTTATTAATAACGAAAAACATACCAAATAACAAACTATTATAATTATCGTCCTTAAGAAGATGTTTATCACTGGCATAGTCATAATCAATCAATAATAAATTCAAAGTTTTCTGTAACGGACCTTTCATAATTTTTGTCCGTCATTGTTCAATGCTTTGACTGGGGCTATAAAATTAAGTATGCTTGGAACGTTAGCACAAGTTGCCTCATACTAGGTTTTATACGTCATGTTGGCACAATACTGTTGGAATGTCATTTGATGTGAAATATTGTTTTTCATTAACCAACCAAGCTTAAAGTTACTGAAGCTGGGGATTGTAAGACCTAATTGAAATACATTTTTATTATGTACTAAAATACTAAACAAATATTTAAGAATATTAATTCAAATCGTAGCTATTAGAAAGACTAGAAAGTGCAAATCGACCATGACTTAAATTAAACTATTAAAAAGGAAATAAGTCAAATATAATGTTCAGTTCAATTAGTATTTATTGGTATATTTTCAATTAAAGATATTTTTTAAAGTAAAACTGTATTGACTGCTTCGTTAGTGGATAGGCTTGTAAGCGCGAATGGTGATCGAGAGGCCCTAGCTTCGACTCCCGAGTACTGCATTGTTTTTCGAACTTGAAATTCGTAGTAGTAGCTTGGAGCCTGGAATTATGCCCGGTATATGTCAATTGACTCATCCTTTTTTAAATAGTGGGACATATACCGTTACATAAAACTATTAAAGTAATCTGCGTGTTTATTCTGCTTTTTTATTTCAACCTTATGTTGCTTAGTCTATAACGGTAAATAGTCTATAGTTAAATTTCACCACAAATATAAAAAGCTCATTAAATTTTCACTAATAATATTTTGTTCTAAATTGCTTGCAATCACACAGGACCGAACTAGATGGCGCTACCATCGTCAATGGCTACTCGCAGTCTTAGTACGATATACTTTTTAATAAAAAATAGAGTAATAGTGATGGATAACATTTAATACAAATTGTAATATATTTATTAAGAGAGTAGCCCATGTGTACATGAAACACGCCATCTCATGAGTGGAACAGCTGGAAACATTTCTCATGTTTGCCAAACGTGATAAACAAAATGTTCATAAAATTTACATTTTGAACACTACCTACTACATTTTCTTAGCAGAGTTGTCACTTATCTAAGGAATATTGTTCTAAGGAATTACATACACTAATAGGGAAGCGATTATATAAGGACTCGCAGGCATGAACTACAGGAATGACTTAAATTGGCGTGGAAACGTCTGTAATCTTTTATCATAAACACTAACAGATACAGAAAAGTAGATGCATAAGCAAAAAACTAGTAAAACCCAGTGTAAATTAACCGGGCCTATTACTAATGGTGTCCCTGTATGTACGAGTATATCTTCTTTCGTCAACTTGTTACCTACATACAGCAACACCATTTATTATATGCGATAATGTTTTACTTGATTTCGTATTAAACTTAGCGAACAGACCAATAATCCACTCGATCTAAGTGATAATGGCCGTTTATAAACATTCGTAAGGCACGCTAAAAAAAGATTATTTTACCTCCGAAAGACTTTTATTGAACATTTTTAACACGTAAGAGATTAAACGCGTACTGAACATCTTCCACATTCAGTACGACAATAAATTAATTAATATACATTGAAACTGTTTTAGAACACAGAGAAAGAGTCAATAAAGCATCAGAATAAACATCGCCATGAAACATTCATTATTAAATTGGAGTTTTCTTTCACAGACACAGACTCGTCGTTACTCGACAAGTACCTACTCGAAATAATCTTGTGTTCACAAGATGTTGTTAGTGTTCACCGCTGAATGTTACGAGCTAGTTGCAACAATGATTACCAATCTTCTCGGAGCTGTTTTCAACACGAGTGCGGGCCCATTCGATTTTTGAAAGTACCTTCTGAAGAACTCATAAAACTATTTCGACAGCCACAAATAGGGCGATCAGCGGTGCGGTACAGGAATGAAAAGGGTACATTAATGCATATGAATTTAGTATTCTTGAGCATACATATAATCCGTGGAAAGTTTCGAATATCTTGATGCACTAACCGTACTAAATATTCACTGAGAGTATAGGTGTTTATAGCCATGTTTGATGTACATTTAGAAAAACATATGGGATATTCATGAATCATGGTTTATTTAAGAAAGAATAGATAGATGATGTGATATCTAACATATATTAACTGTAGCGAATACAACAGCATCACCATAAGCCACAGCTCGTAATGATCGTCAGGTACATCAATTAAAAGGTCAGTGTCCTAATTTGTTAACCGTTCTTACGAAATGTGTGAAGGAACGTAAAGTATTTATAACGGTCCACAAAATCCCTAATGACTATTGTCGCATTTAGTCTATAGATGAATTGTCTCCATAAAACTTTAGGGTTATATTTTTTCATTAGGTGGAGGTTAGCAGGTTCGCGGAGTCGCGGGTCGAGAGTCGCGGCGGGCCCGCGGAGTCCCGTGCACCCACCATCCTGAAGTCGCGGCGCCGCCTCGCTCTGTTCGCGGTCTCCATGGCGACCAGCTCAAATGACGTATCGATCCCGCGAGGGGGACGGAGGGCGCCCGCGGGGTGGCGCCGCTCCACCTGCCTCCCGACCCCCTTGCACCCCTGCCACCGCCACTCGACCGTTGGCCCATGCAAAATGACGGATGTAAAGTTTGGATATACCTCCTTGGAAGGAAATAATATTTTCATTAAAATGAAAATGAGGTAATGTTTTTGATTTATATCTTTCCGCCATAATATATTCGTTTTGAACAATGAGCTTCGGCCCGAAGGTAAAGGTGTCCGCTATATTATTTTCAACAATTTTGGACAAAATTGAATCCCGCGCTACATTGTTTATTACGACATAATATATGTACACGTGTTACAACTTGTTCATACAACATTAAAATTAGACTGGGACTTTGATCTCTACTTAAAGCGTGTCATGTTCTTCGAAGGCAAAGTTGATAGCTACTAAATATTTTATTTACAGCAAAAATTTGCTAAGATCACACAACAAAATGAGAATACCGGAATGGAACTTATAATCATAAATATACTACCGCTGACACTTCTTCATTCAGTGCTTTTATAACAAAGGTAATCTGAGATCTTAGAGCCTGTACACCGTAACATGACATTATAAGTGGTGGTGCCCGTGGGTTTACTATGAAATTGTGCTCACAGACATCTCATCCGCAAGGTGACAATAGCGAAGACGTGTCAAACGAAAAGTTATATACACTTAGATGCCATCAAATCTCGCCCTATGCCAAGGGATGGACAATTAAGCAACTCAACCGTCACACCTCAAGGTCAGTAAAACTTCGCATTAACAATCCTGCTTCACTACTTAATTAAATAGCCATACAGATGAATAAATGCCTTCTACTGTCATAATGGCGTATGATGAAAATCGAACGGTCAAACATACATATATGTAATACTTCAATATTTAACAACCTGTGTGTATTTCAGAACACCATTTTTAAATAACCGTTAAGACAAATACAGAGAAAGTTAACATTAGGTATGTTAAATATCAAAATATTGATTTTGCAGATAAGTTCCACGTGAGATGTACTCACGTGTTCACACGACGATTACACACCAAAGTACATTACCCCGATATTCCTTAAAATCAATTCTTTATGCCGCAGCTCATCATTTCTATATGCACACACAATCCACCCTAATATTCATTTATTAAGCGAGAATATTTACATAAAAATCAATTAGACTGTCTCACGAAGAACATAAATTTAATACAAAGCAACTAGAGTTAAACTAATTTTGCTTTTTTTTCATACACAGCTTGTACTCTATGCTTGAAATTATTCGTTTGAATTCAAATAAATATTATTAAAACAAGTCATTGCTATGTTTAAACGTCTCTTCTAAAATTTTGTTTCAAACATTAACATAATTAAGTGGTTCTCAAAGTTTTCCCATTATAAACTTAGCGAGAAATTTTATTTTTCCCTCAAGTCACGCGTCTATGTGTGCGCGCGTGTGCACGACACAGCGAATTGGATTTTCTCTAGTGTGAGTAAACCTACTTTTGCGAACGGAACAAGGAACTTCTTGGAGATTCATAGCATATTAAAGTAATTTTAAAGATATAACTATATCATGCGGATAAGTTGAAAGCAACAATACAAATAGTGCTGTCTTATACGAAAACACGAGGTCTACGTTTTTGGGGACATATTTTCTTGAACTCAATATATTTCCTGAACTAAAAACTAATCAAATCACGAACTTCTACAATATTTTAAGCAAACTTTGAATAACAGCAAAGTATCAGAAAGAACATATAATTTGCCGAGAGAAGCAATCACAAAAAGTTTTCCATTTTTTTTACAATTCACTTTATCATTATACTCCTCTCATTGAAATATGCAAATTAATACAACATCACGCGTGGAATCCCTGAAAGAGTAGGTAAAGAAGTGTAGTACACTCTCACGTTTTACCATTTACGTTTAAGTCCCATGGAATAGGTGGTAAGCCTACTGCCACACTTCGGACACAATTCCGTAATCCGAGTCCATACTAGAAATTCTAATTTAGAAAAATCCAATAGGACCGGACCCGACCCGGGATTTGAAAGTAAGACCTCCAATCGGTAGTCGCGCTTGGAACCACTCGACCAACGAGGCAGTCAATATACAAATTATTCAAACAAATAACTATATTTGGTAAATAATGTCATGCCGGCTACTCTAAAGTTTTGAGTTTCAGTCATAACGTCTTTCCTCGATGCGAACCAAGAAATATAGATCCTCGCGAGCAAAACCTGTACTAAATCACTAGTCTGCATTATTACATACATATAATTCTACGATCAGTAATAAATACTCACGACGTAGTTTCAAAACTTTCATTATTTAACTTAATTCCATAGATTTTCGAATCCAATTTAGAAAATGAAGTATACGTATTTCTCGCGTCCATTTTTTACATTAGAACAAAACGGTGAGATATGTTACGTCATACATGTAGGATTGGCGCGAAAAGAAACAATTCTTGCCAAGTAGTGGGACAGTTACAGATCCTATTTTGCTAGAACATAACAGCCACCGCGATATCAATCTTACTTTAGATTTTAGTCAACTAAGTCTAAAAAACTATTTAAGCAAGCGTAAAGCATGAAATTGGTAGGCTATCGAATTCACATTTCATTTGAATATCTTGAAACGAATAGCTTGTTATAACGTACGTATTGCCATGTTTAGGGTGCTTCAAGTATTTCGTAGAAACATGCGCGGGCTCCAAAACAGATTATGATTACGATTACAAACTATTGCCCAAGCTCGAGCTGGCTTGTAAACATTAAACTATTCTATATAAAAGAGTTCGGACCACGTCACTGACAAGTATTCACTGTTGCCCATAGACAATTCTAGAATAAACAACGATATTTGTGGGCTTTAAAACAGATACTTAATAAGAGTACTTGCTTCAGAGGACTATTTCCCAGCACATACGCTTAGAAATAAGCAGAACATCTTGCCTGACTGCTGTGATTTTCTTTGCGGTCGTGCAAGCGAGGCAAACTATACGTCTATTAAAATCAAATTTTATCCACCATTTGTAGCTTCTATGTTAAATCTTTACAAATTTCAATAAAGTGTAGACGACAATAATATAGACATGGAAATACCAAGATCTTGAAGACTGGATAAGGCCGTGCTATATACAGATTGTATTTACTAATCACTTTATATTTTAAATGTTGCTCTAAGACTGAACTTTTACTCCAATTGCAGTTTATTATCATTCATATATTACTGTTTGCTATGTACGTGACCATTTACATTTTGTTGCATAATCTTTTGATGTTGTTCGCAATGACATCATTTTGTTGCATCGGGCGTTTTCCTTATTGCAAACCAAATTTGAAAGCGTTGTTTTAACATTGCCTCAACAGTTACTGGAAATATGATTGGTAAGATTACAGTTTGCCTCTTTCATATCTATTAACTTTCTGTGACATTCACAGCATACTTGTTTCTAGCAGAAAACAAGGATTACTAGTAGATCATGGTAGCAGTGTAGGTAGTGCGAGACGCCGTGCTCTGCGATCCCCAACCCGCACGCACAGTGTAGGGATTATGGGTAAAAACTACTCAAGGGAAGCCTATGTCCAGCAGTGGACTTACAAAGGCCGTTGATTATGATAAAAAGAAGTAAACTTTCAAATACCTATGTTATTGTATAACAATAGTCTCACAGCCCATTCTATCGTGTGATATTTGACACAACACGTGAAACGTATACTACACTTCTCTGAATACGCCTTCCGGAAAATTCAAGCGTTATGTTACATTGAACTCTCAAATAAAACATGTGCCCTGCTGGAGTTTATTCTGTTCAGAAAATTATATGTTTCTGCATTGCATCTTTCTACTGCACTTAGAATGGAAAAAGTAAGTATACGCATTGCTTTTTAGCATAGAATTAAATGGTATGTACCACGTGGTTATAGCAACACAGATAAAAAATTATGTGAAATCACTAAACAACAGTAAATAATCTAAATAGAACCTGAGCTGTGATCACTTGGTAAAACGAAAAAATTAAATTTAAAAATGTGAATATAAAAAATATTTCTAGCTCGCTCCTTCCTGTTGCACGTGTCACACTGAAATAGCACAACCGTTGCTGATTAATAGCAGATAGCTACAACAGTCAAAAGAAAAATTTGTTAAAAGTTAAACATTTTCATCCCTTTTAACGTTCTACACAGGTCTCTGTCTACACCTGTCACTGTTTGACACAGGTCTCCTCTCAGAATGAAAGGGTTAAGGCGTTAGTCTGCCAAGCTGACCAAGTGCGGATTGGCAGACTATACACGCCTTAGCTACAAAATTATTGTTGTATCTTATTTTACAGAAAGTAGCCATTACTGAGAATTTCACACAATCATCATTAAAAAAGTCGCGTAAGGTAAGTAAGCGTAAGGGACCTTACGCGACCCCGTTTCATTTCCAAGTTGTTATATCTTTTAATATTTGTGAAGTTATTAATTGACACATAATTATAACAATTTTTTTATTCACGTTAACACCTAATACTTTAATGATTACATTATTTATTATTATTATTATTTTAATTATTAAAAGCGTACAGCATGAGATAGACTATATCATAATGCCAACATATCATATACCACACTTTGCCCACAGTTATAAAATATATTACATTCCGTTAATAACTACTTATTGTACTGAAAACATTTTAATTTGATTCACTGTCATAAATGTTCTCATCATTAATTAGGTATAATGTATTTTAATAAGAAAAAGTGGACCCCATTTGCTATTTACATGTTTCTATCCCATTGCAATCACCAGATTTATAAAACCACGGACTAAGTAGAAGTTAATTGAATGTACGTAAACGAACACATTGAAAATTTCACGTCGAAATACAGCTATAAATACCGGTACCTGTCTGTCTAGACGTAGTACCGATGCGTATGTAGACGTGGGTATCAAAGGGATCTGCAATCTGCAACCCTAGTTGGCCGTTGGCAATTATATCAAGCTTTCATGAAAGGGACTCGCTAAATTGACCCGCGGGTTTATGTATGGATCATTGTAATAAACTCGCTGGTATTATTATATTTAATTTGCTCAACTTTGTCATTTGTATCTTATACTGTGACAATCTTCTCGTACACGTGTTATTAAGCAAATAAATGAATTATGGTCACATTTTTAACAAATTTGAACTTATCATGTTCTATCTAATAATATCTTCTATAATCTTATAGTCTTCTAATTATTCTCACTATCACACTATGTTCAGTTTTGGAAAATGCCTCGAACCGTTAAACCTTTTGTTAAACATGATCGTAGGTCCAACAGTGAGGAATAAATAACGAAAAAGATTAAATAAATTTTGGAAGATGTTTTTGTCAATAAAGCAGTTCTCTGTGTTACCCACATGTACAAAACCAATTAATTATATCGTTAAAATTGATTAAAAGCACATTAAGTTTTATTCATATTTCTGTCTGTAACTGTTCAATGTTACTTAGCTCCGAATGTTTTTACATTGCAAAAGTCTAGCCAATATCCAAAAATAACGTAAATACTGTTGTTTAGTGGCTGATGGGCTTAATAGTATACAAACACCGAAGTTGCCAGTAGACACAACCCTTCATTACCGCATTTAAACCTTTTAAAACATTATTTTACAAAATTGCCTTATGTGAATTGATCGATTAATATCTTCTCCTTCGATAACTTGAAATTTACATTTAATTGCTTTCTTTAAATACTTTACTTACATGATATTCTGTCATATTTGTGAAATGACTACGGTTAACGATTATTTTCTTCCCGAAACCGGTTTCACGCTTTGAACAAACTTCACGTAAGCATTATTGCTCGGAACAGGTTATTCCATAAGGTAATAACCATGTCGATACTTTATGATTATAAACTCATAATGAATTCTATTAATATTCATCACACAATTTTTATGTTCATTTCATAATTTTTCTAAGCATAATCCGTGTCATTTATATTAAATGTAGACACACGCTCTTAATAAATATGTAATTTAAGACTTGTATGGAGGTAAAAGCTTTCAAATAAAGTTACTCAACCTTTTTTTATAAGTATTATACGTCGTCTAACGCAAATTATCAATAATATAGTGCAGCGATATCATTAATAATATAGTATATTTAATTCAATAAAATATTTATGCTAATGAAATGAAATTCATAGTCCAATCAACTAAGATATGGATAATTGACGCTTTTAATCAACAATGTTCCTGTTCAACAACATGATAATTAAAAACATACAACATGTCAAATGATAATTTTAATTTGTTGGTACAAGAGTATGATCGCGTACGTATACAGTATAATAGGACGAGACATGGCGTCCCGCGTCCCCCCGCCGAGTCCCGCAGCACCCCCGAGCCAGCCCGCCTGCACTGGAATGCCCATTGTCCGGCAGATATGATGTTGGCAAGCCACTTATGTCAATAGCTACGTTTGTTCTAACAAATTGTGAGTTATCGCATTTCCTATTATACACAACTAAACATACAATTAAGCTCCGTGGACCGTATTTCTGAAACATCAAGTACGTGCACATCACGCAAAGTCATTTTTGATTCATTATAACAATGCATAGGTGAGTAATATAAAAAAACAGGCAAAGTACAGTTAGCTTTATAATTAAACTATGATTGAAATAACGAAATGTGTACAATATGTGTAAGTAAATTTACGTCGGTTAAGAACGTTCGGCGACGATTTGAAAGTGCCTAATTCTTCAGAGAATTACAATAGATCATGGTTTGACGGTACGACAAAGGTACGAGTGCGAGTAATGTACGTACATGTGGCGAAGTAACGCATAGATGCATCGAGGGCATTCCGGCATTATAATGTTGTAGTGAAGTTATTAGTGGTTGAGTCAGGCGAGGCGCGCGGCGGACTGAGCGTTGTCAAGGCCAACTGAGGTCACTCCACCGACGATCTCCAAGCCACGATGCCCGGGACCGGTTCTACAATTTTTAGACTCTTTTTATTTTCATTTTTGTATACACGACGCTGAGACTAAACAATGTTTATAATGCCAGCCCTCGTCAGATTACCATTTATTTTAGAAAATGAATTCATTCTACACGACGCCTACGTATTTAATTATAGGAAGTTTTACAAACGGTACATTTTGTAGTATTAAATCTGACTTTGTTCGCATTTTAATAACAAAAAAATATTATAATACTTATTAATATACTTAGGAGTTATCAATGGCAATGGTAACGCAATATTGACAAAATTTTCTTCAACAGTAACCGATAGATACAGTTTCCTTGTATTTAACTTATCCTTCAGTTTTCTACGGAGTAGGAGAGTGTAATGATAGATCAATTTAAGAACAATACATTTGAATGCGATCAGGAATAAGGGGACTCATTGAAACTTACTTTCGAAATACGTGGTCATTTTTACTTTTGTCTATATGATTTGTACTTTTGTCTATATGATTTGTACTTTTGTCTATATGATTTGTACTTTTGTCTATATGATTTGTGCTTTTGTCTATATGATTGTTACTTTTGTCTAGATGCACGTCTTAATTATTTTAGAAACGTCACTTGCATTTATTATTAGTTGATTAGCAGTTAAATTGTTAAATTTTTCAAATGAAAGAATACTGCAATTCACAAATTCTAGCAAATCATTTTAAAATTATCGAACACCACTATGCGTGGCAGCCTATGGCAGACCTTTCTTATTCTGAGACCCTTCTCCGTAGTTAGAGATGATAATTAAGCGAACCATAGCGAATATTAATTTATTGTTATTATTACTATATTAATAATAATCGTCACTATTATTATAACATCACGCCAAATCCGTCACAGTAAGTATAAGGCATAAATTAGGAGAGCTTCTGATACCCACCTCAGGGAGTAATTGGCCCATTTATTCACATTGAATATCTGTTTTAACATGCAATGCAAAAAAACACATGGATTTTTCATCATAAATTAACTTTTTTTAGTGATGAAATTTTGAACAAATATGAGTCATAAAAATTTAATTGTCCATGAGTATCACAAACAATCGTAACGGAAAGTTCACTCCTTTCGCAAACGACGTTACCCTTTGGAATGAATGACAAATATCTCCTATTTGGATATGTCTACCGAATTCGTATTCCAGACAAAAACAGGACATTTTAAGCACTGCTTCTATAACTACATATTAACATTAATAAAATAAAATAGAGTCCTCTAATTTCATAGTTTTTACGCCAACATACTTAACTTTTTTAGTAATAATTATAATCTGTAGCAATAAACCAAAACGATCTATTTTCACAAATGATAATATAAATAAAAAAACATACGTGGAACTGAAAAGATAACATGAACGCAGCATGTAATTTCAAATATTGTTTAAATTTAACAGATCTGCCTGTTTTTGATTCAATCGTTTGTTTATTTTCATAAAACTAGTTTGTTTTTATTGATTCTTTGATAGGCAGCAGATGGCGCGGGCAGAGCTCGTACTGGGCCGTGTACGGTAAACATGACACCCTCATCGCTCGCTATGGAATTTTTACACGCGGCTCATCTCGGAATACCAATGTTCATTAAGACCGTTGTGGGGTTTCCCGCACAAATTCCAAAATCTTTGAAAAAGGAAATTTTTTAACACATATATAGATCTATCTATTTAACATTAATGTAGAGCACACAAACAACTAACATAATGTTAAAAGTTATTAGAATGTTGAAAGTAAAACAAACACGATTTAATTTTACAAGCAAAAAAATACCTACATTCAACAATAACACATTAATTCGGGCACATTTAATTACCAACTGTAACATACATATGTACGTACATTTATGATAACTCATGCTTCGCTACCTATGTGTATAACTCAAATTTTAAATACATCCAGGCGTTGAAAATGCTGGAGAAATATCAACGAACTGAAGAACAATGGAGTATTATGTGGTAATAGTGGAAATATATTCGTTTGCTTATGCGTGGAAAAAAAGTATCTAAACAAATCGCGGTATTGTTATACCCGATACAAGATTAAAACGACTGCTCGCTTATAATAATTTTATGGCCATGCATACAGACGGCAATATTTATAGCAATCCAGAGGGAAAATTTGCAATTTAATACAATTGATTATCCTTCAGCTTTTATAGCCGTAATAAGTTATACAATTTTGTATTTTAAATCATAAAAGGAATTTTTCTCTATTCACATTTCAATCATGTCAGTATTTTTTGTTGTTAGTTTTTGTTATTCAATATGTAACGAGATGTTAACAACACAGCCTGCTTTGTTTTGCCACATATTTTCAATTTTATCCTTGTTTGAGACAAGACTAAGACGACTGCGACCGGCGTAACGAGACCTTCTCCGCCTCCCGCATACTGTAGAAAAGTAGAGCACTCGGGGATATCTATCAAGTTTATAAAGGTCTTTAGATGTGGTCTATTCAGAGCTTCGGGCAAGTCACTTGTCGGGGTCATAACCTGTTTGCGACCCCTCCTTGTAGGATCACGGGGCTTGTCGTGTTTCTAGCGATCCGGTCCGGAGTCTGTGTGCAGAGTAAACAAAACACATAAGTACCTAATTGCTTGCGCAACTATTTGGCAATTGAAGTTTTTAAAAAGTTTTATTGCTTATATAATACGGACTTATTCTTTAACCACTCTTGCAACTTATGGTAAATGTTTGTATCTTCAATTATGTTTTTTGAAAAATATTTGTTTTTAAATAGACAAAACTCCCTACATACCAAACATCATTAATTGGGAGTCATAATCAGTATTCAAGTATTACAGGAACAAAATTACCTTAATATTAACATACTATTAAAAATAATATATTTACATACACTACCGTTCACAATTATTTGGCCTCTCAATAAAATGCATTTGGTAAAAGTTTGAATAAATGAAACTACTTCATAATGAATTGAGATGTTTATTTTTAATTTTTTAGACATAATAATTAAAGAGTTCCTTAATTTTGGACTCATCTATGTGTTCACCTTTGTTCTCAATGATGGCATCGCAAAGCTTGGGCAACCTAGCTACAAATTTTTCCAATGTTATCTTGGTGATCTTCTGCCATTCGTCTCGCAGTTTTCTCCATTAGAATTCTTGAGACGTTGGTCAATATTTTCGCACCTGTCTATCCAGTTGGTCCCACGATAATTCTATTGGGTTTCAGTCTAGGGACTGCGGGGACCATGTCATCAGTTTCAACAGCTGTTGCTGTTCTTTTTCCTGTAAAAAGTTCTTGCATACCGTTGACGTTGTTTAGGATCATTATCCCGTTGAAATATAAATCCCGAACCAATTAAACCAGGTTCCAGAAGGAACTGCACTATTCTTTAATATGTTCTCGTGACCTTCTCATTTTAGAATTCCTTGTATACGTACAGCATCCCAAGACTGCAGAGCCAACAAAACAGGTCCAAACCAACACACACCCTCCACCATGTTTAACTTACGTCACAGTACAAATATATGTTCATTAACCAACAACATGGACAAAATAAAACTGAGTTCAAGGACTAACTTTGAAGAGATTCCGATAATAACACTATTTTAGTTTTATAACCAGGAGTTGGCAACTAACAATAGGCTGTATAACTTTTTAGTGTAGATAAGTATTTTGCGGTGAGGTACAAACAATGAAACCTAATAAAATTATTTGTAAAAATGTGTTCTTTGTAATTTAAATAAAAGTGCAAGTGGCCAAATACTTTTGAGCGGCTGTGTACGTAAATAATAAATTGTTCTGAGAGAATTAGCTAAAGGATTACTCGAAAATTTCAGAACACAATATGCAAATGGAATATGAAGCTAACAGTCACTTGTTAGTCAGCGTGAGAGTCAGTGTGGGTATTAGTCAGTGTAAATTTGTATTGATAGGCGATTGTTTGTTTGCATAGAGCCTTTGAGCGATAGAAATGACGTAGACGACTTCTTTTATTTATTGTGTAGTGGCGTTCTATGGGCCGTGGATATTGTTAAGGCACACAATGCGAGTGCAGCAGGCCGATGTGCCTTGTGAAATGTTGCACGACTACTTTTTTCGTCTGGATTCTATACTCACGATAGTCGTTTTTTAAGCCGCGAGCTCGAGATGTACAGGTTTATCTGTTTTAAATTTATTAACATTGAGAAACAATTTTAAACCCTTTTCTTCAGATGGCCGAGAGATTCATGATGAATGGAATTGTATCCTATTATAAGGTACTGTCTATATTTACGAGACATGCTTTTAATATTACCAATTTAAAATTCTATGTTATGCATCATTAGGTACATCTCGCATTTAAAACGTTTGTTTTTCAAATTGCAAAAAATTTGTATGTATAGAGACTTCATATATATATATATATATATATACAGTCATATACATTTGTGTGTGTTCGTGAGTGTGTGTATGTAGGTATATACATATATTTTATTGTCACTGGTATCTTGACATTACGGATATTCTCCATTACGGATATTCTCCAGCTAGAGTACAAAGACAAAACAAAGAGTAATATTCCATATATTAAAATGCATTATTAAAAAGTGTTCTCATTTAAAACGTAAATTATTTATGTTTACTGCGCTAAAGCAACGTTATAACGACCTGTTAATGACCCAGTTTCTTAGTATTCCGTCTATAAGGAATTCTTACTATGAACAGAGTAACAGTAATGCATATATGATTATTTATTATAATTGTTCCGACTTAGAACATGTTTCACACTACGCCAGTACTCCGTCTTGCAGGAGTTTGGTAAGTGGGACAGTTTCCAATTTGTATTTTGAATACATTTCTATTTATAACAACAGAATTTACTTTTATCTCCAAAAAAAAGAATAATTGAAAATCTCCTTCTTTTAAGTCGGTTAAAAAACTGCTCACAGCCTAATATCAATTCATTTCTACCCTAGTTTCCATTCTTTTGCTTAAAACTTTTATGTGTTACCAAATTTACTCAATTCTCTACTATTCGTTTTTTAGGGTTTACTAATATTAGCTTCCAAATTAAAATTACATATCTTGGGACCTCTCCAGATATGGCCGTCTGATCCCAATATTGGCTAGAAAGGAGACTTAATTAGTCACCGAACGGCTGATAAGCTACATTTTATACTTACATATATATTTTTTTACACCCAGAGGGCAATTTCTTGTGCTCATCACACAAAGAGGTAACAAGTGACGTTTGACAATACTTAGTGTTCTATTTGGTTCCATTTTTAAACGCCCAGTTTCATAATAACCTTCAACTCATCCGAGTTCAGGATAGTTATATTCTTGGTTCATTTCCGTAGCCAGCGTATCTGAAGATGGCGCCATGTATCATCTGTTGTAACAGATAAATATTATTTCAACCCACCACTTGAGTGCAATGATCTCTAGATATATGTATATAGGTTGAGTATGGGTACATGCAAGTTAAAATGAATCTTCCATAAGTTTTCGATATCATTAGCATTGACCTGGCGTGTAAGCACGATAGTTTGAAGATGCCTTGATCCCTTTAAAATGGTTGCTGCTATCTACGGTTATATTTGTACCTCTCAATTATCTTTAGTTTTTGCATGTTCGACTGAGCAAGAGGTCCTGGGATCAATTCCGGGTCGGACAGAGTAATATTGTGTTATTCTAACTTGAAATTCGAAGTGGTAGCCTGGAGCCCGGATTCGTGCCCGATATATGGCAATAGGCTCAGCCCGTATGCCATGGCACGCAAAACATTACTAGTGACAGATGGAAGTCCCTACTACGTACAATCGTCTGTCTATCCTTTCCGGAAATAAAGCGTGATTTCCGCAATTATTACCTTTGCTGTTATGCTGATATCATCGTAAATTAGAGCGAATAACTTCAACGAAAGAATCTATCGACCACAACAATAGCCATCCCTGAGAATACCGAGACATGGTCTGATAATTCGAAACATGTTTTCATCATCGGGGTCGACATCGAGATACTGGCATTACTATTTATACCGCATTGTACATAAAATACAGTAGGTATTATTAAAATCTTGTATAGGAACATTTTCAATATCTCGTCTGCTCTCGTAACCGCTCTCTTTGTTCCACGGAAAGCTTTCTCTTTGCAATCTTATCCACTTCATCACCTTCATACAAATGTCCCTTACTACCTGCGAGCTGTATGGTGTACTTTTGTAATAATTTGTAATGTACTTAATGTCTAACGTTGCCTTTCTTTCGTTAAAACTGTATTTGTTCGTTTCGTTTTCTACGTATAGATACATATTATGCTTTTGTAATAACTACGCTGTTGCCATAACATATTTTCTTATTTTTGTAGTTTAACTATTAACTTACATACAAATATACATATTTACATTTAAATAAATATAAAAAAATATATAAATAAAAGTTGAAAAACAAAAAATTAAACCATTTTAAGCATTCGTTCAAAGTCCGTTTTTGATTATTCCTACGTATACAGTCAATATTGCCACAAGTTTAATATCTATAAATATATTTATTAAACATAATATTGAATTATAACTATCAATATTTTATTTTCATTTGATCAGATCATAGAGGGTTTTACTTAGACGAAAAAAATTTTATATAACAAAAGTTGTTTGAAAATAGTAACGTAAGTTACGTAGGCGTGTTCTGGTGGAGACCGCGGCTCGGTAAACGTAGTGTAGGGCGCCCTCCGGCCCGGTGGGATGACGATCAGCGAAAGGCTGCAGGCAGATGTTGGATGCGACAAGCCGAGGACAGGGCGCGATGAAACTCATTGGGGGAGGCCTATATCCAGCGGTGGACTGAGATAGGCTGATGACGATGACGAGTAACGTTACTAGTATTAGCAAAATGCGAGTGTGCGATTAGATGTAGACACTAAACTGTAATATACTCAGTAAATTCTACATTTATCAATAAAAGTCGTACCTCTAAAACTTACTAGCAAATATAACTCATATTAACTAACTTTCAGACCCTTATGCGAAAGCAGTATTTGTTCGCATGCTCTGTAATTAAAATTCTATCTTTAAAGAAAGTATTTTAATTAATACAGTTTGCGAGTCAAATTAGCAGAAGTACTTCGAATACTTCAAATACAAGAGCACTAGAGGTCTCATTCCATTAATTAATAACATAACTCAAAACTGCTTGACAAAGTTTACATTAGGAATAAATCAATAGAAATGTATTAATTGCGCGTGCTCTTTAACTGATTAATATCATATATCATTGGGATTACCTTGTATTTCTTGTGACTGTATTTAAGAGGGTCATTAAAATGTTATTCTGTATAATACTATTTTTATAGGTTTTTAATAACTCATGTATATATAAGTGCATTTATGAGGAGAGGAGAGCGATGCACATTACGTTTTTACAAATGTACAGATTTTACAGATATTTGGCAAGCGGCTCTCTTCGGCTATCTTATAACACTAAGAATGTCTGTTTTCCTACCACATCCTTTAAAATCGAACATATAAATCAAACCGAAACGAAACTCAACCAAAGTACATTATATGCCGATAAGATACTAAACATTTTAGGTAATTATTTATGTTATAGGATGTCCACGTTTCACAAAAAACCGTAACTAGGCCTTATTTTATCTAATACGTGGACCTGCTACAATGAAATGGGAGTGCTTCAATAAAATACGCGCGCGCGGTAAGTTGCGTTCGAATCATTAAAAAATTCAATCAACCGAATGTACACTTTCATTTACGTAAGCGTTAAGAACGATATATTAGATAATAAACAATTATCTCGGGATATCCCCACGCACGGCCATCTGATCCCAAAATAGAAGGGAGCCTGAATTTTGGTAACTAGACGACTCTTAAATATATGTATAAGCACGTAGCCGCCAAACCGCATGCCCAGCGCGGAGATTATGGGAAAAACCTCTCAGGAGAGGCTTATGTCCAACAGTGGACTTAAACAGGCTGATGATGATGATGAACATATTTATAAATACTTGTATACATAGATTTTATTACACCCAGGTACAAAAAAAATACTCGTGCTCGCCACAAAGATAGATATTAGTCCTGGGTGGAATCAAACACACGATCATCGGCTCAGTTGTCAGGTTCACTGACCATTGGACAAACGGGTCAGTCAAAAAGGCCATATCATAGACACATCGTATTAAATGGTGAGGAAACGGTATTTTTGGTCTTATCCATGCGAAGACAACAACTACAGGACAACGCGGTTTTTCTAAGAAAAGAAATTGATGAGGAAACATTACACAAACAAAGGCAGACATAAGTCAATATAATGGAAAAACATTGTTATAACACTGATACTGACTAATAATCTACGTATAACCTGCATTCAAATATTTTGTAAATCGCAAAACAGCAGAAGAACAATAATCGTTTTTTTTTTTTTTTTTTATCGACCCATTAACATTCCACTGTTGGAATATGAGTCTCCTCCCATATTGAGAGGGTT
>DWJK01000002.1:0-56589 GCA_018248815.1 Croniades pieria auraria
ATTCTAATTACGTTATTTTAATACAACAGGCGTTCTGCTTGTGAAAAAACTTGAGGTAATTCTGTCTATCAATGATTATGTACACAGCCAGAAATGTTTGTAATGCGAAGAAAAATTGATAAATGTGGAAGAAAAATTACATTTAGTGTATTAGGACCTGAGCATTTGGCTCTCGGTGCTCTCTGTCTATCTTGAAAGAGACCTGGTATGGTGTTAAGTAATGATAACAGTATATAAAATTTACCGAGTAACAGTCCATAACTTACGTAGGTTCAGATTTATAGTCTCATACATAGATATCCAGTACTGAGTGTGGGTAGCGCAAACGTAGTGTAGGACGTCCTCCAGATAGGTGGAGTGTCGATAGACGCAAAGTGGCTGGCAGTGCTTGGATGCAGAGTGCAGAAGATCGAGCTCACTGGGGTACTATTGGAGAGGCATATGTCCAGCACTGGGCGAAAATAGGCTGATAATGATGATGATGATAATAGGATGCTAAATAAATTAAGTATGGCATATTGTAAAATCCATTCATGATGATCTTATTACATGTTAAGGATTTAAAAATAGAAGAACAGCGCCCTCCTCCCCATCCTTCCTTCTCCTCTCCATTCTCAAGATTATATTTCAGTGGAATATACCCGGATTAGAGAATATTTACCTAGTTGTAACCGGGACCTGGTAAATGTTGTAATTGGGAAGGTATTAATAAAAAGTCAAAAAAATGTATATATTCTCATTTTATTCCTAGAACTCATGAGGTAAACAACTCTATACTATTTCTCATATCAATTTCATTCTCAAACAAATTACTACTGAAATAATTCGTATGCATTCAGATAGGTACTACTTACAAATGAGTGATAAATCATTCATATCAACAAATCGGTTTGTACGATACATTAAGCTTGGTACATGATGGCCCACGGTCACCTTCAACTGTTCAAAGTGCTATTGTTACAATATATGTGCGAGATCGCAGAAGGGTTCGTCGTTAGACAGCGTGGCCCATCATGGGCCATCATGGGCCATCGCGGGCCATATTGGCATCACGATGGATGTCACCGTGAACCATTGTGTACAGCCGTTACGATTTCAAATAATACAATAAACATTCCACTTTTTGTAATACGTGCGCTGAGAAAATACTGTATTAGGGAGAATTAATTTAAAATAACTAATATTAACGCTACATACAACTAAAGTATATAAATACTTGATTATACGTTTAAAAAAGTTCGTGAAAATAGAAAAAAAAAACGTAAAAGAATGAACATAAAATTAGATAACAAAACAAAATTCGTATAACAAACCAATATCGGGGGTAGTTTTTTATTTTCGGGGATATTTTAATTATACAGTTCATAATTGATACAATATAATTTGGAATATTCCTAATTTGTAATATCTCTTCAAGTTCTCTGTTCAACATTAACATACTATTGTTCATTATTCAAAATTGGAATCAAAAAACATCTTGAATTAGTTCTCAATTTATTTTAATACAATATAAAAAATACTACGCATATTCCAATTTATATTAAACAATTATGGAACACTTAATAAAACAAATAATTATTTTACATTTTCAATAAACAATGACAATGATAATTTGTATGAATTTAAACAGATACGATACAAAACTGTCGAAGTAACTGAAAATTGTCGGATTAAAGTCACTCTACATCACTTCGAAAGATGACTAAATATTTATGGCACAGACTATATTCGATTATATATATTTACGTACATAAGAAAATAAAGGTAGAAACAGTGGGTAGAAATATCGCTTAAACATAATATTAAATAGTCAGTTAAAATGTTCGAGTACTTGGAATATAAGAGAAATGTAGAGTTCATTAGCGCTAAGCATTGTGTTTGTAGTATCTAACGTGTTCTTCGCGAGACTCTCAAATGTAGAATTATATTGGTAAAACATTGTATTATCAAAATAATATTCAATTCTTACCAAAGCTTCCAATTTCTGAATGTATTATTTCAACTTAAGACCGTATTAAAAATCGTTTTAAAACACCAAAACAGTGATGATTCGGCGTTCGTTAAATAGAGTCCAGTGATTTATATGAGTTTCATTCTCTATTTTTTTTACATTCCAAGTTAAAGTACTGAAACCGAGCTGATAGAAGTCGTAATAGGAACAAGAGGGTAAGGCTTAAACTACAAAAATACTGATCAGAGCTAGGTATAGGATATACAACTGTTTGGTAATGACACTGTTGACCATTCTAATACTAATCGGGAATGGACTGTGAACTGCGGCCAGGAATAATGTTTTAGGAATGCAAAGGTTATCCAATGACGGAAAGGCATAATCACGGTATGAAGAACTTGGTATAAATGATATACCGGCATAACTCAGGTATGATTCATTTTGGACCAATCCGGGGTAGGTTTTCATAAGCTCTACCTATGATAGAGAGATCGTGACGGACATTAATAGTACTAAGAATATTAGTACAATGGAGTTAATTAAGACGTATTTTAATAGAATTAATAAACCCCGTAACAATCAAATAGTAGATTTAATTAGAGTTGACACTAAATTACTTTTTCATAAATTGTAGAGTCACTGGTCTTCTTACTAAAGATATTTTCTTGAATTAATGGGTTCTAGTGCACATAAACATGAATAACAGAGTTAAGATATGTATAGAGGTTTGGAACAAAGTTTTGTACTATTGTGAAACCATCGTAAGACGTGAATTTGAGTGAAATACATATGCGGGACTGTAAGTTACGGACTGGAAACTATGGTCTGGACGAAAAAGTAAAGTACACACATGATTTTCGGATTTAATTATATATAAAAATTGTTTCGGAAATTTATATATTTTTTACCTAAATGTTTATGGGATTTATTGAATTATGAGACAGCTAACATTTATGAATGAATGAATTAATGAATGAGTGACTGGATGAATTAATGAGATGATTAATAAATGTGTGACTGGATGAATGATTCGGTTACAGGATGAATGAGTGAACTATTACTGAATATCGAAGATTTTGCGAGATGTAAATGTGTGTTGGCTGTTGTAATTGTATAATACGATGTGTCAGAAATGTGTAATGTGTTTTTATACATCACTCTACTTAGGAACGTCAGTTAAACTTACAATTTAGTATGCAAATAACTTGTATATAGTAAAGTTAGGTACATGTGATGTGCCCTTCCATCACGGACTGCGGACGTGTCGGTTACTACTGTTCCGACAGGAGGATGATTTTGTTTTATTTATTATTTTAATACTAATAAAAATATGAAATTTATGGCATCTTATGGCTACCTCATGGATCACAAACTTTAGCACTCGTCATCTATACAATGTCCAATCGGATTTTATCATTACTATTTATTTTTTACTTTTATTCTTTTATACAATTTCTATACCAATATCTTTATAACAATTTCATTTAACATACTATCGTTTTTTTTGCAATATATAATATAATAATATTCTTATTTACAAGTTTTATAAAATTGACATTTTTTTTTATTCATTAAATCTTTAAATAAGTGTTTTTTTGTTCAATATATTTTCGCTTGTACGTACATTAAAAAATGTTTGTAATAGTTTTCGATAAATAGAAAAAAATACGGAATAATTTGAGAACGTTATTGTCATTTTATACTGTTTGTTCTTTTTTTGAAAAACGAATTGGACGTCACGTGAGTATTTACATATTTAATATATTTATGTATGTATATTATCGGAAACTATCACACAACACCATATCGTATTGTCATGTAACACATTAGGCACAAAATGGTGTTCATAACCCAATTTCATTTGCCGTCATTTACAAAAAAAAATAAAGAAAAAACAAAAAATTTACGAAATCTAAATTAATAATACTATTCGTAAAAATGTCTTTTTTTCTTAAATGGGGAAAAATATTAATAAATATAAATACTTTTTTTTTTTCAATATAATATATAATATTAAGACTATCACTAAATTGGTCGGGATTTAGGAAAATACACACATTCATGCACTTTGTATATAACACACGGGCGTATTTACGCGTCACATTAGTAAAAACACAAAATTGCATATAACACCCCATTATAGTAAAATGCATTCTGTACACGTCGTTCCTTACGCATATAACGCTCATCTACCAATATACGAAGCATTTACCTTTCATTATATAAAAGTCTCCCATTATTTTGGCACGCTTTTGGCCACGCGTTCATTTTTTTATTTTCCCTTTTAATAAATTCAGAAACTACATATTCCCGTTTAAGGCACACATCTCGAGGGACAACACATCAAACACATCCGTTACGTACATGGTGTTCATCATAAATAATGACTCTGACGATCTGTTAATGAACCACCCGTCATATAATCACCCGTCATATGATCACCCGTCATATAATCTCGCGTCATATAGTACAGTCGTGGTCGACGTGAGCGGCATACCGCGGATGACCGTTAACGTAATATGCCGTTCAATAGAAAATAGTTCCTCGTTACAATTTCATCCAAAATCCGTATTTATTATCATCGTTATATAGTTAAAAATCGTATAGCTGTTATGTAAACAAGCAAAGCATACGGTCAGTTGATAGCGCTGGTGGAGGGTCCAAGGTTCGCTTCCTGATGCTTGTACTTGTGGGACGTCATCTGTGAGAGGCCGAGCACAGCGAAACCACACTGCAGGCAGTGGTAATGGGTCTGCTTCTTGCTGTGAATGCACTGGGGTTCGTAGCCGCAACCTGGAAACACATATTACGTTACTGGATTTATCCCGTATTATTGTAGTATGAATATTTACAGTAAGCAGCAGTCGTTTATGCACATCTACACGTGATCTTAAATTAAAGGAAAATAACTGAAAAAACCGCTGAATATTATTTACAAACTTCCTATATAAGTATTATTTAGATATAAATAATATTACATAATGTTGGTATCTATTCTAGTTTTTTTTTAATTAAGTCTAGGTCATAGTAAATCAAAAGTGTGGCCGATAGATGTGAGCAATAAATACTTGTGATTTACAGAAATCATACAAAGGATACTACTAACCTTTGCTGGGCGGGAACTTTTCGAAGCCGGCGGCCTGGATGGAGTCGAGCTTCTGGTGCTGGCGGCGGTGGGCCACCACCTTGTTGGTGTCCGTGCACACGAACTCGCACTTTAGGCAGTGGAAGTGCGAGGCCTTGTTCTGGCCTGTACCTTGGGAGAATGCCCTCTATTTAATTGATTGTTATCGTTATTAAATCATTATGCCAGGTCTGTTGCGCGATAGGCAGAGAGCACCGGGTGTCAAATATCTCAAACCCAATGAATAAGTAATAGGTTCAATAAAAATTACGGTGAGATGGTTAAAAATTACGTAATTGATCACCATCATCATAATTATGATTAACTCCAATATTCTTGCAGCTTCAAGCACACATTCTCTCATATAATGGGAAGGTTCAAAGTTGATAGGAAATATTTAAATTCCATTCTAAATATAGCATGAAAATAACAATAATAATAAATTAGCAAAACTGCTATTGAATTGAGTTATTTAGTTGAATAACCATACATATTTAAAAGGAATTAAAAAAAAAGAAAACGAAAACTAATGATCGAAGTAACGCTAAAATCTAACAAATTGAAGGAATTGTCGTAATGAAAAATATATTTCATGTTTACGTATTTTTAAAAAATAAATATTAATTGGTAATATGGGAAGTGCTTACCAAATGTGGAAGCGTGTGGACATTCAGCCCTCTGACAATACACGTTCGCTCGGTACTGCTGGAAGTCGCCGCCCATCAGGGTGTCCAGTCTGGAAGAAATTAGCCAATTTAGAGATATTTTACAGATATATTATGGATAGTAACAATAAATGACCAATTAAACATTTTTACTTATATAAATAGACCTTCAGATCTATGTACATATATAATGTAAAATAAAACATGTTATTGGAACATTCTATTGGTGGTTTCTGCCTATTCCACAAGGCATCTCGCGTAAAGTTGTATGAGTAATAGAGTTAATGAGTATCATAATTAATTTAGGTATAAAAATTTACCTCTCATGTCTTGCTGTGTGTTGAACGAATCTGGTTTTGTCGCAGAAGGAGTATCCACAGTCCTTGCGGGTGCAGTGGAAGTGAGTTTGATGTTCTCTGGAAAAAATAAAACAATAATAATAAATAATAAGTAAATAAATAAATTATATTTATGAGAAAATTTCAGTAAAGCTTGCTCGTAGTCGTGAGAAGTCAAGTAACTCAGAACATGTCTGATAGATGGCGTTTTATCCAATAAGAGAGGAGAATCCAATTATTACGAAAATTAAGCTAATGATATGAAGAAAAATATTGCATTTGCATGAGATAATACACTTAAATATTGCTGTTACGAAAACCCCTAAAATACGAAAGAAATAATTGGTAGAGATTTGAGCCGTAGATGACTTACAAACAAATGCTACTTACCAAGTAGGGTTGAAGATATTCAATGTATTAGAAAGGATTAAATGAACGGAGTACATCCATGGAACTATGAAACTGATCTAGATTAGAAGAAGAAGAGTATTATAAGAAGGGTATGCATAAGTAACTGACCGGTAGCCGCAGTGCTGGTAGGCGCAGTCCTCGTTGAAGCGGAAGCGCAGGTAGCCGTCGGGGATGGGCTCGTCCTTCAGCACGCGCACGTGCGGCCCGCGCGCCGCCGCGCGCCGCCTGCGCGCACACAGATGTACATCGTCACACGCGCGTACGCACACACCGCCACATCAACACATGCACGCACACACACGCACATATTCAATTGAAGCCTGGCTACGTTGTATTGCGTCATTTGCACACATACAGACTCAGTAAGACTGATCGCCTTATATCGCGTCTAGTAAACGGGAAATTATTATGTGTGCACACACCCCCACATATAGACGGATACAATATAATTCTAGTTTCGTTTTGTTACGCCACGTAAACTGCCACTAACCGGTACATGCGCATCTACACGTACATACACAGATTGAATAGAAACCCAGCTTTGTCTGTTACTTCAAATAAATTGCTTTCATCTCTGTTGTAAATAATCCAATTTAGAATATGTATTGAGAAAAGTAAATATAAATTAAAATTAAACTGAAAATAGCACACTACTGAAAATACTACAGCACAAGATAAGGACAATAATAGTGGAAAGTAACAAAATGTTCATGATATAATCGAAATGTCTGAAATATTAGACAAGAATTGCAATCAACTTACGTTTTAGCAATCATCTCAGCTTCCTTGTCCAGACCAGGTGGGAGACCGTGACTTTGCAGCAGACTCTGTTCCAGTAGAAGTTCTGGCGGATACAACATCGTAGGGTAGAGAGGAAACGGGGAACCGCTGGAAACAGAGAACAAACATCGTTATAGCAGATGAAATAATAATTGACAGCAAGGTGTAGAAATGAAAGGAAGCTAAATTGATATTATTACTAGCCATAATTTAGTCGAAAAACTGGTAAAGTACATTTGAGAAATTAATAAAGAAAGAGAAGGAAAATGAGAAAATTATCCCAGAGAAAACTAAGTGTTCGGTTAGGTCGGTAAGTTTGTTAAGACAATAGAATTTTAAGTTTGTTAAGTTACAGAAGATTATTGAACTTGAATAGGATTTTCACTCACCCCTGAGAAAATAGTGCAACTTGAGCGAGGCCTGGCAGTCCAGCCAAGGAGGCGGTGTACTGTTGCTGCATTTTCAACTGATCCTGCAGGCTGCCCTTCCGACCTCCAGCTAAATACTGCTGCAGGAGCAGACTTTGCACTGCCTGGACCTGGTGATAGGATAATTATGTGTTATGTCAATACTAATAGCAATAATAGTCAATAATAAAGAGGTTATTCTAGGACACCGCTCAAAGGTATCTGATCCCAAACTAGATTCTTGAAATATATTTACTTCGTGAACTAAACCGTCTGCTAACTTGTATTTAGCGAGCGTGGCAGACTATAACCTTAACCTTTCTTATTTTGCAGGAGACCGCTGTCCAAGAGCCACAAGGTATTGATGATGAAGATGATTATGATGTTGAAGTTACCTGTTCAGCGGGATTTGGCGGCCTCTGGCTGGGAGAAGGAGCCTGTGGCGCGGCTGATGAAGACGCGGTCGACGGTAGTATCGATATTTCTGGATATTCCCTTTCAAGGGTTTCCTGAGAAATCAATAATGATAATATTCTTATTAATAAAAAAATTCCATTCAGCATTTTTCTACTTCGTTTTGTTTAGCTTTTTCAGAAGAATTAATTGTTATCCTTATTAATAGGCACATTCTGCCCATATTTTTATACAATGATTTAAAATCTATTTATATTTTAAAAAAAAAGTAAAAGCTTTATTTATAATTCGGACACAATATTATTCTAGAATATTCTACCTACATTTGAGTCTAAATGAAAAGCTTCACTTATAATTGTTTTATGTATAATACTTGACAAGAATATATTTGACAGGAATCTGTTGCATACAGGAGTAAATAACACTCATTGTTCCTTCTCTACATCAACAGAAGATATTAAGAAGTTTGATTTAAAAAACCTCTCTTAACAAGAAAACACGGTGATAAATGCTCACCTTTGTCGCTTGTAGTCCGACCGGGCCAGGGTCCATGGTATTGCTATGTTTCTTCACCATGTGGCTGAAAAGAAGCTTCAAATCCACATAGGCCTGGCTGCAATGAGGGCAGTGATAGTGGAGATTCATTCCCCCGGCGTTTTTATTTAATGGGCAGGCTTGATCGTGGCATGAGGGCGGTATTGTAGGGCCTGAGGTTTTCGTTGGTTCATATGTCTTCTTCTGGTCATACTCTATTCTCATCTTCAGCTCTTTGGACGGTGATGCGTCATAGATGCTTCTTGGAGACGGCGACGAGGTGTTGCTGCGAAGGTGCGATGACGGATAGAAGGTTCCCGTCGCTTTGACTACTGGAATGAAGATGTATTTTAGGGATTAACAAAACTCATAAGTCATAATTATACCAGAATGACAAAAGTAACTGATATCAGATGTGAGAGAGAGCTGTGAGAGATGCAGTATACTGATAATAGTGTTAGAAAATTCTTTTTACTAAATTTACATAAAAATAATTCATTCATACAAAAGTTTTATGGTAAATTAAATCAGGGAACTCGAATGGTAATACACAATAGCGTTTTTGGTCAAAATGATTAAAATCTTAACTTTAGAGGAAAGACACTCACCCGAAACATTGTCCTGCTCCCTTTCAAACTCACTTTTGATTGAGAAGTTTGTTGGTGTATATGATTCGCTGTGCTCTTTCACAGATCCGATGCTATCAACTGAAGCTCTTTCCTTTAACGAATAGTCTTTGGCTTCTTCGAACTGCTTCTCTTGTTCAATCTCACTCTTTATAACCGGAGTTCCTCTTCCGTGCTTATGAGTAGCTAAAGCTGAGTATTGAGTTAAAATCGCGGGACAATTATTACCCTGAGCGCAGTGGAAGTGAGATCTCAATTGGTTCTTGAAGCAACTCTTTCCACCACACTGATCGTAGGAGGTGAAATAATCAAAACTTTCTAGGAGTGGGCAGATAGAGTGAGATTCTCGCATATGCGTTTCCATGATGAGATGGCTTTCGCCAGTGAAGCTGCAGTTGAAGCAGTGGAGATGGAGTCTAGTCATGCGCAACTGACAGTGAGGGTAGTACTGGCCACATATATCTGGTGTCGTGAACACTTCAAAATGTTGGAATTTTATACGCTATAAAAGAATAAAAGATATAGGTTTAGTCCACGCGAAACATATGTACGTACGTTTTTTATATATTTGATTAGTTACATATGGTCAAGTTCAATTGAAAAAAATGCTCGGGTTTTATTTGAATATTATCAACATCTTAAATAGTATATAAAATCTTCATTACCAATATAAGGTGGAATTAGGAATACTAAACCTAGCTATATTTTTTATGAAATAAAAGCAAATCCTCATTTAGTCTCATATGGGGATCCAAAAATTACTAACTAATCGATGAACATTTTGCCGGAACTAATGGTGACTATTACCGGAAACTCCTCCACAGTAGCGATGACGGGCGATTGTATGACTGGTGGCATTTGATTGCTCTTTGGCAACTTGAACGATGTGAATATAGCTTGAGGAGTCACCTGAAATACATTTATAGTTATTATTTCCCATTTCACATGAAATGTTCCCTAAATATGTGCTTATGTTTTACAGGTCCTCATAGAACTCATAGAAAGAACTGCAGAACTCTTTCGGCTTCGATTTTTTAAATCTTCAATTGTACTTTTGTTTGTAATTTGTAATTTGTAAATTGTACTTCAATACGTGTTTATGGGTTTTAGTGGTTATTTATAGTTAAGTGAAGTGATAATCGTAAAATGATGGTGACTTACATTATCAGTCCATACTTCGACGACTCTGTTCTTTGGAGGTCTTCCTCGTTTTCTGCTGAACATCTCGTCTAGAGAACTCGATGGATTGACTTGCTGTGGTACAATCCCAGGATTAGGTCCAAGATTTAACTGAGCTTGCAAATTTGGTGCTAACTGCGAAGATAGGTTCGGTGCCATTTGAGCCAACTGAGCTAAGTTGTGAGGGAGATTTGGCATGTTCGACACTTGTCCAAGCTGTGCTGCCATGTTTGGGTGGAGTTGGGCGGACAGCTGCGGATTGAAGTTCGGAGCAAATCTGGCTGCTAAGTTTGGCGACATGGGACTTAGAATTGCGTGTTGGCGATGGTGTTCCAAACGTCGGAAAAGGTGTTCTTCTGATGACAAGATGACTGCACCACAATTCTCCTGAAATTTTTATACCAGAATGAATATTGGTTCCGGGAATCAGTGATAGAAAAATCATAATAAAATTAATCCTTAGTATATATCTTTTAGACGTTAACATTATACTTTCCTACATTATCTGCAGCTAATTTTGTTGCATCGTGACGCGTTTTAAATAAAACACAATACAATAAAAATTAGTCTCGTTAGAAGAACGTTTGATAAATTACCTATATTATTTTTAAGCAAAGGTAACATCGTCGAAATAAAATCTTAAAATATCTCACCCAAGTGCAATGGTAGTGAGTGATATCCCTGATGTGTTGGCAGGCGGAGTTGCTGCAAGGGTTGTTTCTGGTGTACGTCACAAAGTAGGCTTCAGTGACTTGGTTTTGCTGCTCGTGTTCCATCACGTGCTTCACCATTGTGTTGTGACAGCTGTTGGAGAGGAACAAAATATCATTTAATATCCTCATATTTTATCTATGAATTTACCTTAGCTCTACTATTCAATGGAGCATCGTCGTCAGTGTTTTAGGAATACTGGGACTTGTGCTATAAATTTTGTGTTTAGAATTTGCGACAAAGGTAAATATGTAGTTTGTTTTTACAAAGTATTGACTTATGCCTAGAATATTATACCTATGAGCCATTTTGCAACCTTCAGCCAAGCAATGGTAATGTTTGTTCAATGCACTGCACTTGCTGCACTTCTCCTCCGCTTCCTTGCACCCGTTAAACGTCTCTATATATTTACGTGATGCTTCCTCAACCAATGTTGGATTCTGAAAGAAAAATTTTGTTTTTAATAGTTTCGACATATGTACGGTAAGAGTGAGTCACTTACCGTTGTCACAAAAAAGCTAGGCATAATTTGATTTTTGCCTTCATATGTGTCCATGATGCTCATAATATGGGAGTTTGATTCAAGAGACAGACGGACCTCGTACAGGTCCGAAACTAGTTAGGCAATCCCGAAAAACGTACGTGAGTTAAGCCGTTACATTTTTAATCATAAGAAGAATTACTTACGAAAGGATGAGAAAAGTCGTTGTCAAACATCGAGCTGGACATGTCGTCATCTCCATGAAGATTACTTCCAGGAGAGTACAGGGTCAAATCAGCACCTTGCTGCATCAGAGCGCTTTGGATCACCGATGTTGGGAGCCTGTTAATAAAATTGAAATTTAATTTAAGCCCAATGTTAAATATGATTGACAGTAACATCTTCAATACTATTAGAAACTTAACGAGAAATTATTATTGAGTTATGTATAAAATTGGAATACTTTAATATCTTAAAGTTTCTATAGAGTATTTCAATGTTCTCTATGAAAGTCACTACTATGCATTCCGATTACTGTCAATACCTTTAAAAGGTACACTTGTTAAAGACTAAACTTAGTTTCGTATAAAAAATCCTTAAAGATGTAAAGAAAGATTCAGTATAGAAAATATCAACTATAATATCATTTTACATAACATTTTATGAATCTCTTACCCATAGCTCAATTCCTGTTCCTTTCTCTCGTGCTTCCTCTTATGAGTGAAGATCTGGCTGCTGGAATGCAACACATAGTTGCAGTGCGGTCTGATGCAGTGGATATGGTTGCAGGTCCTGCTGAATCTGCAGTCGCGGTAGGGGCACGCTTCGTTTTTCATGTACTTCTTGAAGCCATCTTTGGATAGGGCCTCGTCCTTTATATGATAAGTCTTATGCTTTTCTGTCAAAAGATAAATCAGTATTTTATCTACTTATAATCGTTGGCATACCTTCGAATCTTAATTTTGTCACATATCGTTAGGTCATCTTTGAGGTAAATGGTGGCCAATTATTGCAATGAAAGTTTTCTGTTCTAGGTTCGTGCAGTACATCAACTGTACATGATTTGTCATAATATCGTCATCCATTCAAAAATTCTGCACTTCTTATTTTCAATCTGTACTATGTTAACTGTAACATACTGTCTTATGGCTTCAGCATGATTTAAAGAACATTTGCTGTTATATTTATTAACTTACCCATATCAGCCTTATTCTTAAAAGTGTATGTGCAGCCTGGTCGCCTGCAGTGGAAATGCGTGGTCCTCTGTCCAGCGAAAACGCAGTGGGGTGCAGCACAGCTCTCAGTTGCTCTGAACCTTTGGAAACCTTCTTGCAGGATCGCTGAGTCCTTGCGGTGGTAGTTGGCATGCATTTGCACGTCCGAAGTTGATATGTATACCTGGTAATAGTGTTTATTTTTAGGAATCTAGTTGCATTTTTACCGTTATACAGAATCTTGTTGAATAGTAATTTATGCAATTTTGTACCAAATTAATATTGTCAAATGTAGCGTAGGATGCCCTCCAGCTCGGTGAATTGACGTTAAGCGCAGAAAGGTAGGAAGATTCGCAAAAAGGGAGGATTATAGACCTTATAGTGGACGTAAACGGGCACTGATGATGATTTCTCCGAATTTATTGTTGTATCTTTATACCAAAATTTTAATAACGATTAACATATCATACCTTATCACAGCCATCTTGGATGCAGTGGTAATGAGTCTGGCTTCGGTTATGTGGACAGTCCGTAAACCTTTCTGAACAGTCGTCTAGAGGAGAGTATCTCATGAAACCATGAGCAAGAGACTCATCTCGCTTCTTATGCCACTGCCAGAGAAAAAAAGAAACCAATATAGAGTTCCAGATAAAGCCCTTTTACAGTTCAGAAAGAGAATAATTAAATCACCTATAACACATTTATAATTATGTTCTGGAGGCTTTTGTGTTCTATACCTTAAAGTGTCTGATCATCTCCTCCTTTTTGCAGAAGACTCGGGCGGTGCAGTCCATGCAATGGAAGTGCTCCCGGTATCCCAGGTCCTTGCAATATGAAGATCCACATTCTAGAGTTGAACTGTATCTACATAAAAGAAGAAGAAGAAAAATCAGCTGGACACAACAGATTATAGCTGGCCAGTTATTGGCGTAATTTAAAAACAATATGAGTTCTACACATTTGGTCCAACTTTCGTAAACATATACACTGATTATTACACAAAAAATACCAAATATTAATGCAATTATCTTTCAAGAAAATGTTGTAATGCTTAATGATAAATGGTATTTACCTTTTGACGTATCTAGAGTAATCCACGGTCGTCTGCATAGAGTTCTTGCGCGCCTGGTCCAAATGATTCAACGCTGATAGCAGACCTGAACAAAAAACCAAAATCCGTTGATACATAAATAAAAAATAAACTTACATTATGCTAATACCCAACGAAACAACAATAACTAACGATACGTTCAACCATTCCTTTTCCTTCAATCGTATTCTTTTGTTTGGAACAGCCAAATCACCGCCATGCATCATATTCAAACCGAACAATGTACTGTTTTCATCGTGTAGAAAATATTTAATAACTCCCAAGTCACTACAGACGTAACCGGCGCGTTTACGTTTCCGTCTCGATTGTTGGACGTTTTTAGTTCAAAAAGAACTTAAACATCACGCCGCTTGTGAAACCGGCCCCTCCCCATATCAAGTTTTGGTGTATCATATAAATTATTATGGTAATTAATCAATGTTTTCTCCTAGTCACTCTGGAGCGCTCGCCATTGTGAGTGATCGTTGACTCTGCGTCTACGTACATTACATCACAAAAGTGTTTTTGTAAATCAACTCTTTTAACATGCCGATAGATTTTATCAGTTAATAAAAAACAGTTCTTTTATCTATCTATTGGCGCAGAATTGCTATCGCTCTAGATATTTTGGAAATGTTAAGCTTTATAGACACCGATCGAGTTAAATATCAACGGAAACATGTGTCCGTGGTCCTATCGAGAGGCATGGAGGCGTAGATAGAAGACACTTTTGCACACGTCATTACTTGATCTCAACACGGTCTCGAAACGTGTATGTCGTATGGCATTGTATTGAAAATTCGAATTATTTGTGTGCAGGTACCGAGCGGCGGGCTCGTATTTAGACACACTATGTCGAAATCCCACCTCTGGGCCTTTTTACAGAAACGTTTTTGAAAGACCGAATTCATACCTATACTTATGTAGATTACCGTTCACAACACAATGGATGTTAACATACTGCTTTATAATTTGGTGTGTTACATAAGTCGTGCATGAATACTCGTGATTGTAATAATAGGTGAGGTTTTAGTGAGAGCAGGTTATTATTAATGAACGAGAGATCTGGTGGTACGTTCGATAGTCGCTTGTTTCTAGCCGGCGTTAATGGCTCACGATTTTGTAAGAGATTGTGCGAAAACGTTATAGAAAAGTGTATGTTGTTAGACGTCGATACGTGTGCGGATCAAATTTATTGCGTTTAATTCGACGAGATTGGAGATAATGAAATGATAGCGCCTGATGAAATGTGAAACTGGATCGCGGATTTATTATATTATCTATCGGCTAACTTCGTAAATTATTGTTTCACAGCTAACTCGTATCCGCAGCTTTCTTGCAAATTGTTCCCACTGTACTATTTTTATCGTTGATATTGGTTACGTCATGTCGATTCCAGTTATGTTAGATTGGATTGTACAATTTAAATTTTGTATTTGAATTTTAAAGTTAACACATTATGTGATAGATGATTTGTTTTTCTTTTCACTCCTACGTTATCTGTAATGTAATCTTAACAGTGAGATGTATAGCTTCCACACCTCACAACAAATTGCCCGTCGGATCGTTAGATGGACGTCTAATTTTCTCAAACGTAAATTTACATTTTCTGATTTGACGGAACGCTTGTGAGATCCAAAATGAGTCGGTGGAGAAAACAAAAAAAAAACAATGGATGTGCGCCGGAGACCGCATCAGATAATGTTCGTTCGACATAATAAACATTTAAAATACGAAGGTGGTTTTTTAGGAAATTTCCTAAGATATTGTGCCGGCTCATTCAACCGAAACAATGGGGTCCTCGTAATATTCAACATAATGGGTTTTTGAATTCACTCAATGGAACCACGCGTTGCGATCGACGAAAGTCCCATCGAGTTATGATTCAAAGAAACCAGGGTGTGTTACTTCCTTCTCCGAACTGCTTATTCTTTCTATCGCTACTGGTACATACGGCTACTGTTCGTTTAATTCAAATATTACAATACAATGACCCAATCAATTTCCGATTAGTACTAACAAATGGTCGCGTTGAACCGTTCCTACAGTACGATGTTTTTCAAGTGAATCCATACACATTTCGTACATTGTTGCATTTATGCTCAGTTGCCTCCTAATCTCCTAATTGCGAATATGGCAGATGTGATTGGCTTTAAGATAACCTGCTTAACGGACAAGTTACCTGTGGTTACCTATTTAATCAGTGCGAGATAATTTGTCTAAGTTTTTTGCTGCCATTTCTGCAAGTCGTCTAGAGGTGAGTCACCTGGCTGATAGTATTTAATTAGTGTGTACTTTTAAATTATACCTTGAGAATGATTTAAAAAATATACAATATCATTGCCGATACGTTAAGAACACACGAAACAATGCACTAAAATAATTTATTATGACGAGATAGTTAATACAATTTTAATCTAGACAATTTAACAGATATGTACGAAGAGGTAAATAAAAAAAGAACTGATGACCGTACCGAGAGAGCGCAAAGTATCGATTTATAAATACCACGGTACAAAAAGACAGAATCTGGTAATTCTACTCACAGACATACCAAACATCAGTTGATATACATTTACGGAATTCATAACTCATAAATACAAACACAAAAAAGGCATGGCTGATGAGGCGAGTGATAATAATAACAAATTCTGTAGCGATGGTTCACACGTTTTATCCGTTATTTTGTGAGACACTTGCGACCACTGATATTAGAGGACTTTTTGCTTTTAATCCATTACTGACATTTTACTCGGCTAAAATTTTGATAAATGTCACAGCGATAACATCTTTTTGATCCAATTCCATATTTCATACACTGTTTAGTGGATTGGCCATATTGGAGATTTGTTCGGCTTTAACTAAATGTAAAACGGTAAATCAATTAATTGTAAGACCTCGGTGGTCGTAAGTCAGTATTTTCCATTCGTTACCAGAAAATAATACGATATTAACCTTAATTCTAATAATGGATTTCGTATTAGCGAAGGCCGCTATTGTTCAAATCCGATGGACTTTATCTATATAATTATTTTTATATTATGTCTGAATTTAAACTTCTGTACATTGTACATGAACTTCACAATAATTGTACATGGCATTGGAAAACACAGTATGATTTTATTTGTTAAGATTCTCATTTTAAAATAATTCATTAATCATTAACAACTATAAATTGACTGCCTCGTTAGTCAAGTGGTTGAAAACGCGACCGCTGATCGCGAGGTCTTGGGTTCGATTTTCGGATCGGGTACTAATGGATTTTTCTAAAATAAAATTCCTAGTATTTTCTCGAATTCTAGATTTGTGGCCAGTGTGTAGGCTTACAACCCATTTCTTAGTGAGACTTAAACATAATTGTTGAAGTGTGGGAGTGTACAACATTCCTCTGCCTACCCTTTCAGAAATTACAGACATGAACTTGGGTTTATAACTTAAGTATAAGAGCGTCCTATTGTTGCACAAACATTTGACATATCAAGGATATCGCTGTCAGGTCTCCCTGGACTGATTCCTTTATAAGAACATTTTTCAACTGCTTCGTCATCCATTACATCAAGATTATTATCAACAGAGTTCAATAACTGCATCACATCAATTCCTACATCCGTGCCTACTCAGTGCATCTTCCATCTCAATTGACATTTATTCCCTGCAAGTATCTCTAAAATGTAAATGCGGTTACACACACTTGTGGGCTGTGGTATTGATGTGAATGTATTAGCTTCAAATAACTTTCAACCTTGTGTCTTGGAGCTAAGAGAAATTAAGGGTTCTCCAGACGCATTCATTGTTTGCTTTACGCGTGCGGCTAGTGTAACTTGACATAAGATGTTGATCGCGTTGATAACACTTATTATTGAAGAGAAAGCTCAAGTTAAATTGGTATTGTGGTATAGTAAATTTCATAGTGGTATGGAGGAGGTAATGAGGCGGGGCGATGGGTTTACGGGCGAAGATGGGTATTGACATACGCGGAGATCAACTGAACTTACTTGGACCCAATGGTCTATTAAACGATGGTTAATGTGATGAATTTGACTTTCAATATTTATGATTCGAATGTTTTTCGAGTGTGTTTATGGATCGTTGATCTTAAATAAGATCATTAAACACACACAAAAAATACTTAAAGCGTTTTACGATCAAATTATGACGCGGAATAAAAAATCTGTTGGCCACATTGTAAGAATATGAAATGTGTGATATTTTAATGTTGTCAATACTTTGAATAAAGCAAAAAGTCTGAATGACTTCGCGGCTGGCGACAAAATATTTTAATAATAAGCAAACATTGCCAAAAGAAACATTTTAGGCGGGAAACCAAAAGAAAAACAAAATCATACATATGTATGTGCATGATTTTGTCTTTGAACCAAGTGATATCTATACAAAATATAATGCAACAACTTATATGGAAGTTCCTGTATAACTAATAGAATCAAAATAGAATCTCATGCCCGATTTGTACGAGCCAAAGATGAATCATTCTTTGTAACATTACGTCAATATGCTGTGACCATCGAAACGCCATTGAAAGAGCAATCAACACGGAATGACCTTTATTGCTTTCGACATAAGATTATCATTACCTGGTAATTCTTTAAAGGAATTGCAGCAATAAATTTGTAGTATAGTAACTTTTTATTAGAATATTTCGTTGAGATGTGACGATAACCGTGTCTGGCAACATTTCCATCGATCGATTACGTATGTATCTAGTTTTAGGAATAGCGTGTTAAGTGTTTTTGGTTCAAATAAAATTTTTCTTCCTCATTGCGCACTGTGGGTTCTTTTATTTTCCGTGAACTTCAACTTTTTCCAACAATTGTTGAGTCAGTGTTTTAGAATCTAATCGCAATAGATCTTCCCAACATTTAAAGGTCTAGCCATTCAGAATTCAAGGCATTAGTCATATCCAGCATTGTAGTTCAGTACTTAATTATGTACATTAAGTATGTAAAGTCCATTAATTACTTGCCAATATGATTGGAGACGTTTACACAGCCCGGGCGGTCATAAACTCCAGTCGGCGGATGAAAGAGCGCAGATAATTATGAACGTACGCATGCGTAGATCAAATCGGGATCCATCGATCGATAAAGGATCTAGATATGTTGCCCGCGATCATGCTTTTGTTAAGAATCGCGATAGCAATTGCATGAAGATAACGACTGACGTCGTCTTGTTGGAGAGTAATGAATATTGTATGTCAATTTTAAGGCGAGCCTTTTCTAAGATGTGTTAATTTTTGAGAATTTTGAAGATCCTAAACTTTTATTTTTGGATTACGAATTATTAATAACAAAGTTTTAAACAAATTTATTATTGTGCTGAATAAAAACATTGGTTATGTTTACATGTTTAATAGCAGATTGTCCTTTTAAACTTTTTTGGATACCCGTATTTTGGGGTTTAAATTACTGAAGCTCTTATCGCGATAGAGATCGTTCGGCAATCAAAACACGTAGTTGGTAACGTGTAAATCTTCGGCTTTGTTCGGCCATCTCCGCCCCGCCCCTCCCTGCGCGGTGATTGGAGTAAATGATTCCGCATGATCTTGTTTGGTTTTTGCTCTGTTTACGCTGTCTTCTGGTTGATGGTTCATTGCTTTTGGTTTATTTTCCAATCGGAATCATGCCTGGTAGTCAATTAGAGCTTAGCAAAGGCTTCTTTTTATTCTTTGAGCTAATTTATACTTTATCCGTATTTGGACGAGACACATTGTGCAATTAGGGAGCTTTTATTGTATCGTTTATGCTCACGAAGATTGAACTATTAAGCTGAGTAGTATTTAAATTTAAGAACTTTATATTCGCAAATGATTTGTTGGGGACATTTAAATTTAGGGTTAATCTGATCATCGGGAAATCTTTGCAGAATTTTAAGTGACATGGGCATTTTGTGGTCGTTCATACTTTTTTGAATGCTGGTTTTTTACATTTGATAAAAAAATAGTCTGCGATCAGCATTAAAACGTCAGAAGTCATTGCTCAAAAGTGTACCTATTATTTGCACTGATCACATTTCTAATTGGGCTCTAAGCTGCAAGTCATTTTGATAACTGTTTAATTTCTTCATGTGCATATGTGATCGGGAACAAGTCTGCGCACGTCAAACGAACGACCTCGTATGGTTGACGTTACATGATGTTAACGTCGGTTTCGAGTCTTTGTCTTCCATTTTGATTTATGGACTTATTTCTGGCTTTCGATTGTAATGTGTTTGTTGAAAGTAAGAAACAATGTCTCGTTACATTTTTAGTTATGTTTGTTAAGTAGATAATACCGTTCGCTTTCTTGGGTTCATCTGTAGATCTAATTGATACTTCGTTAGATGCGTTTCATTTAAGATAAAATGTTACATGTGCCGCAACTGATATATACCTAGCTTCATTTTACTTACCTCCTGGTTGCTTTGAGAATAATTTAAGGATCTAGAGCAGGATCATGGTATTGTAAGTGTCAGACTGGCCTGTTCCTCCATTGGTTGGTGTCTCTAACTGCTGAGATAAGGTTATGGGTTGGATACCCATTCAGGCCTAATATATGGGTGACCAATGCATTTGCGCTGTGTATCTGTTCGAAATAATCTATGTATGTACTTTGACATTCATATACGTAGTTATTAAACCGTCTCGTTTCCACAGCATAGATTTCGCCTAGTTTGACATCTAACATTCATTCATCGGTCTTTGGAGATTCATTAGTTCAGTCTGGTTCACACATAAGCCTGATCTAACCTGTAATATTCGTCTTTTTAGACCAAAACCTACCAAAATCAAGAATGCATCCATCTTAAGACCCATATGGTCTTAAATACCAACCATCACCAAAACGGTATAAATATGTACACAAGGAACTGACAAATTTGTTACCTATAAATATTGCATGTAATGAGATTGATCCCTTTAAATTGATCCCTTTAAATTGATCTTTCTCTAAGTAGGGATGTAATTAATAGAAAGCCTTTCCGTCTAGATAAAGATGTCAGGCAAAGAACAACGAACAGATAACATTCCGACGGGCCAAGATCTATTAGATCGGAGGCACCAAGCTGTTTTAATAAATTTGTGTCTCGGTGGTTTTCTGCTGATTAATTTTTTTACAGAAATGCTTAATGCGTCTTGCATCTCGAGTTTGTGATTCAATATAATAAGGCTTTTATTTTATTTGTATGGATATTCTACTAGTGCAAGATGTGTTAATGGATTTTTCTGATTAATTTGGATTAGAATTATTTGGACAGCTTCCATATATGTATACATCTTTTATGATCCAGTGACTATTATTAGTGAGATTAGCGCTATAAATTTCAATAGGGTATACGCAAATTGGGAAAAGTTTAATAACCCAAAATTGGGTTTGATAAATTGTGCATGGGTCAAATCAAATCCACAGTCTGAATTATTTAGGTTTCAAAAAAAAATTGTAATCACTGGAAGTAGTATCAAAGAAGAAATGGAATATGTATATTTAACTTTAAATTTAGTTACTTCACTTTAAAACATCCCTTGTGGATACAAAAACTGCAAGACCCCATCAATTGTGACGACTTCGAGAATAAATAATTATGAGTACGTGCTTAATAGTTTTCTATGAAGTTACTGATATAAAGGGCAACGCACATTGATCGATCGACCGCGTCGGCACTGACCAATCGCTTATATCGATTAATGTGACGATAATCGACTTTTTGTTTATCTTCAATCGATTCGTTCGCAGGTGATAATGCCTCTTGCATTCTTAACGAGCTTATAATTTAAAAATTATACACAGGCACCCAATAACGTTTTTGATGCTCAATCTGGATCCTTATTACAATCGAGTTAAGAGTTAGTTTGACAAGAACGTGTTAAATGTCAGATTTTGACGTTTAAATTTAAAGCCTATGTCACGATTATTAGGTTTCAATTCGGAACGCAAATTGAACAAAACCTTTGAGTGAGAATATGGTTCTGATTAAGAATTTTTATATTTGTAAAAGCTGAATGATATTGGTTTTACTTATAACTGATGCTTAATTCAATCGGCGTATAAATATCAATATATTTTATATTTCATTTTATTGGAACATTGCAGACGTTCCTTTTTATAAAATTTATTAATGTATGTCACCACCAAAATTTTAATATTCTACTTCTATTCTGACCGACAATGAAAATCTGACCGTACAGTTATAGTTATGTATGTACGTATATAAAGAACGATATCGTCAAGATCCCACATATGCCAGTATTCTAATATTTTTAATGCGAGTCAAGTATCCCAATTCACACTTATTCAGCATGGTTGACTGTGGAATTATAAATTCTCTTTCTGAGAAGAACTACAAAAGAGTTGATCATGATGATGATGACGAATATCATTATATCAATACAAGGAAATTGACAATGCAGATGATAGTGATGAAACGATAATGAATTTGACCTAGTTATTTACATGTATTGCTTATTGTCTATAGAATTCGCTTTAATACTGATCAAATTGTATCATATTATTATAAACATAAAGATATATAAACACAATCGATCACTATGACACATGAAAGAACTAATTCCGGATTCGCGCAACTACTTAGGCGGTGTACCGAATATAAAAGATCGTTCTCCTCTTAATAAAACAACTCAGGCCGAGAGCAAAGAATCCCACACATAAAGAACAAACGTATTCTATAAACAATTGATTGTTACTGTAGCACAAACGAAATCGCAAAACCAGTCACACGTACTAAAAATAAAATCTGCATAATAAACTATTTGGATTCAACATCGCTCTGAAGGCTGCACGAGAATTCCTTGATGCATTACCCTTAGTTATTGGTTATCGATGTGGCAGAATTGCAAACAGATTTTGAGGTCCTTAAGCATGAATTGTTCGGATGCATGTATATTTTTCTCGCTTTAAGTTTCTTTTTATTATTTATTTATTTACATGCAGAAACAACAAAGGAAAACGAACACGAACAGTTGTACAATAGCACAATTCACTCCATGTTGGAATATCTTTTTGTAGGCCCGCTAGTGGAAACATCGTTTGGAAAAGCCAATCTAGTGCGTAGATATTTCATTGATTCCGGTAAAAAATTGAACTTCACACTGAAATATATTATAATAACGTTGTAAATGCCGATGAAAGGTGAAAAGATTTTAAAGACGACTTTAAAGTAAATTACAATTTCATAGCCAACGCTGATAAATCTCGGAGCCTAATCCGACAACTCAAACAAGCAGAACCTAATTCAGTTACTATTTTTAGACCAAAAAATGATATAAAGTAGTATTAAGATCGCATAACAATACTGAGACGAGTAAACTCGCGTCTAGAGCCTTTTATAACTTAAAAACGAGCACGACGCTGTGCAGGGTCACATAATGCATTATAATTTTATACAAAGATACAAACTGCAAGTTTCAAATGAATATGCAAAAGCAGTACGCGTGTATTGGGATTGAGTTATTGTGATAACGCGCTGGTGTGCGTTTGGTTTTACATTGATATGCGTGCTTGTGTGTGTAAGCCGCGTAAGACGCCTGTGCTTGTATGGCTGTGTGTGTTAAGCGCGCTTGAGTTCGTGTGCGCACACGCATCCGAAGAAATGCATATTTTATGACGTCTGCTCACATTCTGCGCGGTGCCACAAAGAAATTATACGCGCATTAAATCCGTGGAGGTGTGAGTTCTTTATCTTTTTATCGTACGTAGGCAAGTTCGCGATACGCTTGTGGGCTCGGTCTGTGCCACGTCGCTTATCAACCATTGTTTCGAGATGTATTGAAATTTTAAATTTGCTAATAGTAAACAAAACAGAGGTTGTTTTAAATACAATAAACGTGCTCACCACCATCTTATTTGGAGCGGTCATGAAAATATGGAAAAATATAAAGCTGCTATTGCTTTGCTGTTACATTAGGTATTTGCGGCTAAACGTCAGTCACTATTATTTACAAACTAAATTCATTTGCATCATTGTCCAGTCAGGAAACAAAAGCTTAAGTCCTCTTAGCACACCAATCCCGAGATCGTTGCGGCAAGTCAATTTTCATTTACTGAATATTAAAAAATGTGACTGTACATTAATAAGTTCATTAACATTGTCTATGGAAATATCTATCATCAAAACTAATCAACGGAAGAAATAAAAAACGCGACTCTATGCCTTCTATTGTTCGATTGAAAGGATACGAGAAACCCGATGTTAATTAACAAAAGAGTGAGTCGACATGCACATGTTGGGCCCAACCTCAATGGGTATACTGTTTCCTATGGCTTGATGAAAAGCTTTTGATCTTAAAAATCGATTAAATAATCGATATTTAATACAAAAAAACTTCCATTGTTCTCGTTTTATTTGTACCCTGAAGTATATGCAGTGCCAACTTTACGAGTTATACATACATACGAGATAAATTCGATTAGATCAAAAATAAATAAAACTATGTAAGTAGCCACTTGCCTGCAGGATGGTTATGATTACCACATATTAAAGCAATCTAAACCAAATACCAGATGACGAAACCAATTGTTCAACAAATTCTCCGATGTGTAAGAAAACACTAACAGGACATAATGTTATTACTCATTTAGACATAAAGAACTAGCGAAAGAGTTTGTAAAACAAAAACGATTAATGAGCGTGCTTTTAACCTAAGATACGGGTAATTTTCCATAGTTTCTATAACAAACCGGTTTAATGGTCCAATTACCGACAAATCCATAAAATGAGCCGAAATATCATAATAATGCCGATGGCAACTCGCTTGGCGAGATCCGAAAGCAATTAAAACATATTCATTTGAAATCAAAAGGATTTCGGTTTAGTATCTCAAAAACAACACGAACCAGTCGACAACCACAATGAATAATTATGAACAAAACAAATAAAAAACGAATCAATGACATAAATCAAAGGCTTTAAAATCAGTCAAACACACTCAAGTTTATTTAGATGTGAACATAAAATTATTTGAAGGAAAAGGCTAAATATAAGGACTTTTAAGATATATACATATATGTTAAAGAAACATTGCCAAACTGCAATTGGCCAGTCTGGTGAACTATGGCATTAACAATTCATAGATAAGAGTCCCGTGTCCCATGGAACGAACGTGACGAATGAACCCGTGGAACGAAAAATGGTTTAATGGTAATTCTTATGATGACAATATAATAAATATGGAATATGTTTATGAATGTAATTGTAATGTACTTACTGTAATTGTGCAATGTGTTTATGAATGTAATGAAATTCCGGGATTTGATGTAATGTAGAAAATTCAATTCCTATTACTGTCGCTAAGCAACAGAACTCAGTGCAGAGATGGAGTTTCAAGTGGGCGTATGAACACGTGAATCGTTATATCTTTGCCCTTAAAGTTTACTGAAATGGCAGTTTTGACACAATTGGCACTAATGATGAAGTTTAACGTCTAAAAGAATCTTCATGGAAATGTGGTCCAAGAATTACAGACCACCAATAACCATAACTATGTATACATATTATAAAACTGTAACTGATCGCTGTCTGTACATTGCAAATCTATTTAAAAATTCATTAGGGGGTGCCTTTATATACGCAAGAGAACCTAAAACAATGTTTTTTTCATTTTGTCTGTACGTTTGTACACACTAATCTCAGAAACGGCTTTTCCGATTTGAATGCAGTTTTCAGGATTATATTGTGATGGACTTCACTTAAGATTTAGTGTTTCATTTCATTCAAATCGGTAAACAAATAAAGAAATTATATCAATTTATTTATTCAAAACTTACGAAATCTACGCGTACGTCGTCGCGGGCACAGCTAGTCATAAATAAATTTTGACTAATTTCAATTATCACATAAATACAACTATTGTGTAGATGACACTGAATATCCCAAAAATTTAAGAAATAAAACGGATTTATGTTCTTGCCGACCTACAACTGTCACAAAGAGAAAAAAACGTAAAGATAAGGAAAGAAAATTTTGTTTCCCTCTTATCGACGTAGACAAAGCTGCAATCGTTCGGTTTTTATAAAAAATAAAGCAATCAATTGAGTATACATCTAATTAAATGATACAAGATCTTAATCGAGTAATTAATCGATTAATAGAGAGCATTCGAAACAATCTTGACTCGAATTACTCTCGAATTAGAACGTATTGCGTTATCGATTCTAGTTTGAATGCTAGACCGAATGGTTAAGTGCAAGTTTTGGATTGAGATAAGAGTTCCGTATATTCATAGATTACGTAGGTTTTGTTTTATTACAGTTTTGGGTCTTTTGGGAATGATAATGGTATAGTTTTTTTTACCCAAACATTTATAGTTGGAAGGAGTTTAATTTTATATACAAACACCAATCTTATTAGTAAGGTTTATTACTTTTTAAGTTTTTTTATATAGTTTTTTTGCACACACACCCAGAACAAATACTTGTACTCATAACACAAAAATTTATTCTGGGTGGGAGGATAACCCACTACCCTTTGCGCCAAAATTAGGTTCACTAACCACTGCACGAATAGGCCAGTGAAATATAATAAACTGATATTGACATAAAAATAATAAATCTGATACAATACAACTGACTCTGAATATTGGAAAGGAATCCATAATAAATATTATAGTATCATAAGTTCATTACATGTCGAAGCCGAGATCGTGCGGGATTATCAAAAAAGGTGGAATGTTCAAAAATATTATGGAAGTAGTTTAATAACCATAATTAACAATTTCTGTGAATAAATTATAACTCTATCGCCTCGGGTGTGCAGACTAATAATACTTAGTTGAAAAGAGTCAGACGGATTCCAACAATAGGACGAAAAGAGAGAGAAGTCAAGACCAATATTAATAAGTGGGAAGTTAGGAAAGATGGTAATCAATGTTCGTATCAATGAACCGATACGTCATTTACATATTATTTATTTCACCGAGAACTATGTTTGAGATTTAGAAATTAATTTCCCGTTGTAAAACATTCTAATTTATTATGACATTTTCAAACAAATTTTGAATTTGAAATTTTTTGTAAAATTTTACGCTCATTCCCATTCGCTGATATTTGTTCATCATTTGCCTGTCCTATTTGAGCTGATTAGCGTTTCTAACAAACTCATGTGCATACAACAATCCGCCGTTATAGGATAAAAATTTGATAAAACCTCAATCTCTACCATTTCACACCATAACTGCAATGTCATCCACGTCCAATCGTAAATCCACCTGTCTCATTATACGAGCCCAACAAATTACATATACATAAAAACAAAATAACAAGCCAACAAGGAGATAGTAATGATGAACAACGCGCTGTCAATATAACTGAAAATACTAAGAGCGTAGGGAATGTAGCTAGTGTCGCACGACAATAAAGAACAAATCGTCGACCACCGGACGGCCGTGCCGGGTACAACGGCGATTATACAGTAAATGGGAAACCATTTGCCTATTGCGAACCCCACCGTGGAGGAAAGACTGAATTACTACACTAGATTGTTTAGGCTAGGTGCATAGTGTCGATTTTTTCTCATGCTCCATTTGATAGAGCGACGCAAGTAATACATTATCGATATTTTTTATATCTGCGAGGAAGACACGATTGATGACTAAACACATTCACAGTTACATGTTTGGTCATCGGCCATTAGTTGGAGTTATAAAATTTAGCTTAGAAAAATTAATTTTCCGACGTTTACTTCTTTAAATTTAAATGGATCCTCACATATAATGTCTTCATTGAATCTTCGCACTTTTTATTAATTTGCGTCGCATAACGAAGCGTTGCTATATATATGTGAAATGTAACCCAAAATTCAATTGATTTCATAACTTCTATAGTAATAGGAACGACCATCCTTAAATTGTTGACCTCACGCATGCCCTGAATAGCTACCAAAAAACTATATCACAATCATCCGTAAATAGCGACAATGAAGACCATTTTAACGGGCCAGTCGACACCCATAGCACAGAGGCGTATTATGAAATCGGAATAGATGTACTCGTATTAGTGGGGAGCTCGTTCCCAGCGGCAGAGAACTCAATTGAGTGAATTTGCCTCTATTGGAGCAGATTAGAGCAACCGAGGTTTCTACAATGACTAGTAGGGGCCGCTCAGGAAGTAGGGAACGGTTACCTAAAACTAGATAGATTTCAATCACGGAGGAGTACAGATGAGTATTATAAGTCGGTCAGATGTAAATTACGATGTATTATTGAACAAATAGGTGAATAATGGTGAGATAGTATAACATATAGAGTATTTAGATACAACTGATGATAGAACAGTAATAACTACAAATGAAAGCGTTATCAAATTGACCATAATTTTGGTTTTAATTGACTTCTAAGCATACAATTATGTTTTTATTAGACAGTAACGACAGTTATAAAATAACATCGAACGTGAACACTTAATTTATTAGATTCTTAGTAGTTCCGCAGTTGCTGTCAAATTTCTCACATCATTACAACCGACTGTCTTTCACCAAAGTTCGATGTCCAAGAAACTAAACATTTGTGTGTCGATAATAAAGACGAATGATTCCAAATAACCGATCGTTGAATAAATTAGTTGCCTGTCATATTTCACGATAACACGCAAAGAATGTACGATTTTGTGGAGAAATAAAGTTACTTACTCTGTTTCATCGCTGTCATTCTTGATATTATTCAAATTATGTTTGAATTGCATCTCATTAACAGATCAGTTATACGGAACGGAGTAGACAAAATGAGTTTGCATTGAGTGATTCAGTCGTGAGAACATACGAACTGTCTTACTAAGTGATTATCGCTGAGATCTTGATTGTTACAAGTGGGGTATTTAAGGTGATTTTAACTTCATAGTCAAAAACTCGTGTAACAAGTTCACTGTCGATGGCTCTGATGTCGAATCCCAAGCGTTGATATTTTTTGTAGCCGAAAAGATGAAATTTATAATTGAATGTTTTCCACATCCCAAGAAAGATAGCCCTGAAACTGGGCAATACTTAGTATTTTGAAACGGGGCAAAAGATATTTCACATTGTTAGTTAAATCATGTTACGTAACCTTTCTAACTAGCTCAAACGATCACTAACCGCACCTCGCCAGGCTAATTGCCCGCAGTGATTAGCGCGGATCGGAAATGTGTCGCTGACCACTGAAACGTCCCAGATTTGCACATTTGCACACTCGTTTGGAAATTTCCCTTTGTTAGCATCACTTTGTGATTGTGTCACTAATGGGTTACACTGAGTTTCTAGTTCACTGTAACGTGCTTTGTTCTGCTTATTTTAATCGAAAATATTGAAATTAATAAATCTATATCATCAATATTGTCAAGCAATGTTGCTTCAAACATGATTGTATTCATTTTAAGAACTTATCATACTATCGTTTGGGAACATATTGTACATACACATAAATATTTGTGGGTAGTTGCAAACTATTTAGCTGCAGGTATTTCCATTAGAAAAAATGTAAAGATCGCTTTAAACACAACGTACATATGTGTTTTAATCAATAAGTTGATGAAATTACCATATATTCGCGCTATTTAATAAATTAAACCAATGAATGAAGGATTAATGGATATAATAAAATAAACTTACCACTGGCATGCAACTTCCTTTCTTGTGAGTCTTCGGTGTCCATCATTGATTGTTTGTGGAAGAAACCCTATTAAAAAAAATAACAGAACTAATTATATTAACTTATATACTTGTATGTATATAAAATTTTAAATACACTCTCATGTAAATTAATCCAGATATTAACAAAAACTGGTTGCAACATAAATAGTTGTCCAGAGTGGGAATCGAAACCACTACCCACAAATCAGTAGTCTGTTACTGACCAAATCAACCAATGGAATAGTCAATTATTAAAAAATAAACCTGCTAAAAATATATTGTAATATCAAGTATTTGTTCGTTTTTGGTGTAAAAAATGTCTGCGTAAGTATACATATGTACAATTAATATGTACTATAATTTATCAATGTGATTACCATAGTAAATGCTCTGTTAAGCTAGGAATTAAATGAGTTTATGTTGTGATATTACTAGATATTAATTTTAATATTTAATAAACTACGCAGACATTCGAATATTAAAGTGTAGTAAGGCAAAACATGAAATCAATCTATGATATGTATATGCCGTACCTGCATTTGTAAATTTGCTAAATCTTCTAGATTCTTCCGCATGAGTATGCTTTGTTGTTCGAATTCCGAGACACTGTTGCCCGCGCTCGAGGTCGTTGATTGTTCCTGAACAAAAAAACAGCTTTATAAGCTCATGTTTTAAAATCCTTGACGCAAGTTTTTTGTAAATCTACGTTAAAGTGTCTTTGTTCCTAATTCAAGTTACTCGTTAATCCTTTATATTTATCCTCACCTGTCCATCAGTGTCTCTAGACACGCTGAGATCAAGGGTTTGGTCTCCGTCGTCGGAGCCACTTCCATCCTCTTCTTGACTCTGTCGACCAAATAGCCGCATCGACTGTTGATTGATGATTTGAAGTGCTCTCTGCCTGTTTAAAAAAATCTTTAAATTTATAATTCAATTATTAAAAAAAAGTTCATTTAATTGTTTAGCTTTATTTTTACTTTTCACTTAATTTTAATATTTATTTTAAATACAATGTTAATTTTAGTTAAAAATGATTAAAAAAATACCTTTGAGCATCGATGTCATTATCAGGAGTTTTTGGTGGGGTAATATTTGTGGATCCTTCGTCATCTGTAGCTGATGACGACCGTCGGAGACATTTGTCAGTCCCGTCTCCGGAGTCATGCCTTCGTTTCAAACTAAGAGGTATTTGTGTGAAGGGTTTTCCTGTTGAAACAATTATAGTCCATTACGTTAAATCTCAACATTGCAAAACATATAATGTAAAAGTAATTAACTTTAACAAAATTGTTAATTTAAATACCTTGGAGAGCTTCTAAAGCTCTAATCTGTCCAGTGATAGCATCAGCTACTTCGTTCGAAGATAAACCATAGATCCCCAAGAGTTCTTTCATAGTATTCATGGCGTAATCTCTCAAAATCTTATTTGTTGCGTTCGACGTGTCTCCATTCTGCTGAGCTTCTGACGTTTCTAACACATCTTGGCCTTCTAATCTATCATTAGCATTAATATCCTGTCCCTTGTTGTCATCGTCAGAGTCAGAATCCCTTCTTCTGGGAGGTGAATTAGTCTTAATTAACTGAGATATAGCGAAAGGATTTTTGGCACAGAAAGTTTTGTTTTGTAGACTATTAAAATTAAGGACGGTCCGTTCTCTGTCAGGATCCTGCGTCATTTGTAAGCTGTGGATGTAGGATCGCTGAAACGAATCGACTTTCTTATCATCAGGTAACCTATTTTGGTAATTCGAGTCTATGTTTTCGTTGGAATCGGTGCTCAATCTCCGACTGAGATCAACTGCACCTCCTTTTAGTAAACTGAAGTTTTTAACTCCAATCTTTGCGTAATTTGTCTCATCCGTTTCGTCATCGACCTGGTCTGGAGTCGTCCTGTCATTCCCGTTGACAGGACTCCCTGTTTCACAGTGTGCTCCATTTGATTCGTCAGAGAACGTCGTAGCGTTGGGCGCGCATCTGGGTTTGAAGTTCTTTCGTTTGTTCCTTTTTGGTAGGTTGTAGTACGGAGACATGTCGGTGCTATGCTCCTCCTGGTTATCTGACGTCCAAGATGCTGTGCCATGATGAAGAAACAGAGGCTCCTCGGGTCCGGGCTGCAATCTCTCGTGTATAGATTCCTGGTGCGCTGCCATCGCAGTAGTCATTGCAGTGTTTGGACTGTTAGGGCCACGACCTAAAGCGAGTCCGTCCTGAGAAAACAATACAACTTAATTACTTTCATACGATTATAAAAACAATCAAAACTTAATTCAACACATTTTAACGTCGAATAATAACAGTGATTCATTTGGGTTCGATTTAAAAGGAGACAATGTGTCGAGATGTAACAATAGTCTTTTGTTGACGATGAGATTAGCTGAATAATGCAGAATGTTTTGAATTCGAATTAAAAATTTCTCTTCGTTGTTTGAAAATAATGGTTTTCAATTGGTTTTGGTGACCCATTCTGTTTTTATTGGAATGGTTCAACAACCAAGACAATTCATACTGGGAATGGAATAATTAGTGCGTTTCTTGGAAACACGCTATCGTATACATAACAATATTCTGGTTGACTAAATAATCTTAGATTAAATTGTATGGTAATGTTTCGGTTGTCAGAACAGAAGTTTCATTACCGGAAGATGAGCTTCATGGATCAGTCACATCCTATTTGGCTTCGTAAATGTTTTGATCAGTCTTCGGATTCAGCCAACGGTTGTATAACATCTGCAACAAAAAGTAAAATCGGATTTTAATATGCAATTTATAGAAAATCACTTTAAAACAGATCCCAAACAAGTTTTAAAATTCTCTATTATAAGACGGCCATCGCTTGCTTATAATATTCTAGTCTTGTTAATTCCATATCATTAAAACGGAAATTGCCTTCGATGAAATAGACGCTGAAGCCGTCACGGAATTCGATGTTGTAAAAAAATCATCAAACATGCGATTTTCGCGTAAACCTAACAACGACTAAAAAACCACCATTCCGTTTTCTAGTCGAATTGACGTAATACGCTGTAATTTAAAAATAATGATACAAAAAACACCACGTCAAGTAACACGCATCTATCAAGTTGGTATGAAATTAATTATATTCAACATATTAGTTCTATTTTCGAGAAAACGAGATTGCTCGCAGCGAGGCGAGAGAGGAGAGAAAAAAAATAACGTGTATTCATGTCGAAATTGGTAACGTGGTTTACAATTACTTATTAAAATCTAATACAAAAATTCGACCTTCGGCGCTCCGAGCGGCCGCTATCGGTCCGTTTATTTCGGACGCCTCGCAATTGGTACGTTTACCCTACTTGTGAAGTAATTTTAATAATTGACGTTTATTAAAAGTCACATAAAACTATATAGCATATAAAATACAAGCTCGGTACTTAGCGAGGTAGTTATTTAATGACCGAATCCGGTTAATTGAACACATTAACATGAAATACACTAATAATAATTATTTTTAAAACTTCATCCGGTTGTGTCTCCGGTTGAATAATTTTACTAATGATCTAATATTCACGTATGATAGAGTATTATGAATCGAACTCGTAAAAATGTACCGCGTCTGTTATTGTCGTTAAGTATACGAGTACATAGAGCTTTTATAACACAATTTATTATAGAATTTTATTACAATTTACGTAACACAGTGTACGTGTTGTGATAGAGTTGCCGTCTGTTTGCATGTACCGTAAGCGCGAATAATTTGTTTAATGGACGTTGTTAGCTCTACCTCGAAAAGCGGTTATTTCAAATTAAGTCACATAAAGTAGAGTTTGCTTACGACTATAAATTAAACCGTTGCTCATCTAGTTAACAGATCTGCATATTTAATCATGTGTTTTGGCAGACTTTTTAATTGCATTCGCATGAAAAGTGAATAGAGGAGCAAATCTACTTCAAGCGACTTATTTTTAAGTATATCTTAAAAGCATTGTATCCGTTTGGTTATTGGTTAGCTGGAAGACATTTATTAGACTTAGAGAATATTAAAACGTAACATTCACAGTATATGTTTTCGGTGTTCATTAATTTTTTTGTATGCAACTTATGGAAACAAAACAATAACTTACGAAATATAAAATGTAAATTTTATCTCATCTCTACATCACATCATATATCTAAGTTAATGTAATCGAGCAACGCCGTGTCTACAAACTAGTTAAGTACAATTTGTTTGTAACATATTGTGAGCTGGGTGCTAGGTGTGTTGCTCCACGATTTCCCAGTTTTCTGATATCGATTTTTGTAATTCGATTCTGAAAGAGTGTAGCGATTGTGTAGCAAATAGGTTTAGCGCACGTGACGAGCGAACATGTACGTTTTGAAGTCGAAACTACAAAGAATCAAACGCTTTAATAAAAACTTTTTTTTTTGTAATTGGCCACCGACTCTACAAATTCAAACGGAACCTCCTGGCTGGTTCATTCTTCCTTCTTTTAAGATGACAGAAGAGATAAAACATTAAGGATATGGCTTCAACAAGCAATAAAAAAGGATAGGAGTTTATTAAACAATTTTGTACATATAATAGAAACAAAAAAAACATCTTTTAGTATGTTTTATTTTGCACAATGACACTGCTTACCCTTAGAAATAATAAGAAGAGAAATAATTTATGTAATAGAAGTGAACGTAGACTTCTATACAGGAGATTGAAGACCCAATAATACTAGGTGGGGAATAATATATTTTGGGATGCGTGAAAAAATAATATGAAAGATGTACATATGTACAAGGATTGGAATCAAAGAGAAGATATATAGAGACCGGCAGAACATTGACAACTCTGGTGTTTCACATGTTCTAAGGCGATGGCTCATTAAAAAAAAAAATAAGATCGACACTCAATTCGAAGCGTAAAGAAAAAAGCATGTCTTAAAAGTTGAATCATAGGATAAATAATGATAATCGTAACATCACGCCTGTTATCCCCGAAGAGACAGGCAGAGGAGTGTAGAACACTCCCACGTTTCACCAGTTACGTTTACGTTTACTTTTATTAAATAATGATAATCGTTAAGCTTTGTCGATAAACGTATCCATGAATAACTTATCGACGGCCACATTTCCCCACAATAACAACACAAATCGCCAAACTAAACGTTACAATGTTAAACACAACTGATAAATATAAACACTTAGATATTAGCGAATAATAAATTCCCGCTTTAGTCAAATATTATCAAAAACATGGCAGTTGTGAATGAATTATAATATTGTGGATATAAACCTGTGTTACCTTTAAGCGACGGTAATGTATTTTGATGAAACCTCTTGTTACGCAGGCTTTTTTGCAGAACAACAAAAAAATACATGTTGAATTAAGTATGTATATAATTATTATATGTTTTAATGAAACTAACGAGATTTTAATCATGGCGTCGTATTAGGAACAGCGTCGAATGAAAAAAATTATGATGTAGCAGTTATTATATGGTAACGGTGGGTAGATCGTATGTTAAAAGTTAGAAGTGATAGACGAATCTTTTGCTAGCTTTTGTGTTAATTATTGTTAAAAACACGCCTATATTTTTCAAGGGGTTAGCAGAGGAGTGTAGTGTGTCCACGCTTAACTTGTAATGCACAACAACAAAGGCAGTCGTTCGTACGCCGCGGCGGATATAAAGTTGTAATGTTTTGTGACCTATAGAATAGGGGTTAAGTATATTACCATATAGCGGGTGCAAGTCCAGACTCGAAGATACTACTGGAAATTTCAAGGTAGAAAACTCCAATAAAATAATACTCGAATACCCTACTGTATTAATCATGGTATAAAAATAGAATTTGATCGCTATCGCAGTACAGTGATATTGTATTGATCGGTACGTGTTACATTTGAAAGCTACTTCAAAATTCCAACGATCATAACAATCGAATGTTAAACACTTTCATATCAAAGCTAAAACCGGTTGCACTCTGTCTCTGACCGTTTGAGAGCTTGGTCAGATTTCAGACAATGCCACAGGGTTGATTACCAATGCGTATTATTACAACATTAGAGGACTGAGGCTAAATCTTATCGAAACTGGCTTCAAGTAGCGTATGGCGATCGACACATCGATAACAGATGTGTCACATCACTATATATGACATCGACAAACGTAATGTCAACAATTTAAAATGTCGCGTGGCTAGTTTGACAGCGCGTTTTCATATGTGGAATTGCACTCTTAATTTTGACTGTAGTTGTCATGGGCATTAGAAAAAGTAAAGAAAGAAAGTAAAGAAGCCTGATAGCTACTTTAAAGTAAAGAAAGTAAAGAAGGCTGATAGCTACTTTAAAGTAAAGAAAGTAAAGAAGGCTGATAGATACTTTAATTAGCTAAATATTTAAATGTTTGCGTAAAAATTGTATCACTGTAAAGGACATACTTTAGTTTCATAAAAGTGTTTGACTATTGCAATGGAAAAGTGACATTCATCTTTCATCCTTTTCTGTCAAACGCACAAATTGATTTATTGACTAACGGACTGTGTTATTTGAAATATAACTTACACGAAAAACAAGTTATTTGAATAACTAAGTTATATTGTTTAAATTTGTCTAACGTAATTAAAGTGTTACTTGTGTGTACTTAAAAACTGGCACTTACCTGGTAGCCGTTCACCAAGCGTAAAAGCCTTGAAATATCGAGTAAAAGAATTCATACAAGCTATTGTTATCAACAAAAATCGTATTAGTCTTATTGTCTGTGCTTAAAGCTCCAAATTGCTTGTCGTACTCAAAACTAGAAGCGAGAAAAGAATGTAACGAATTAAAAGGCGACTTAGAGCAAGAGACATTGTCTGTTTTGTTTGACAGGAACATAGCCAAACCTGAACTATTATAAAATAAAAATGTTCTTTGAACGTTCTCAAACATCTTGTACATAAATTCTTTAATACATTTGCCACAGCTTCTAACTTTGGTCATACGCACACGTACTCAGTAATGGATAAAATATTTGACAAATGCACCAATATGTAAGTCCGAAATAGATAGTTAAATACATTGTTAGGACATTTGCCAAACACGGCAAATCATGGTCTCACTTGTTGGTATTACTTCTTATTCTGAGAGACCCGGGCTCGACACTGAAACGCTAATGAGCTTCGTAATGATAGTAGACTTACTGTATAATTAGACAAGGACAAATATATACAAATAGACAAATATAGACAAATCGATATATGGGCTTCCCCCGTGAGTCCCACATAACAACTGCGAACGGTCGCAGTGGTATGCATGAGCATTCACCACCTCCCTCCCGTACGGAGGGTAGCCCTTTTCACCTAGTCTGGGCGCAAAAAAAAAAACAATATAGTGAATTCGTCTGCTGATCTGAGAGTCCTGGGTTCAAATCCCGGGTCGGGTACTATAGCATTTTTCTGACTTAGAATTTCTAGTGGTGACTCGGAGTCTGGAATTGTGCCCGACGTAAGGCAATAGGCTCACCACCTATTCCATGGGACTTAAACGTAACTAGTGACAAGTGGGAGTGTAGTACACTCTTCTGCCTACCCCTTCGGGGATTACAGGCGTGATGTTACGTTTAAACAGTGAAATATCGCTTACTAAGTGACAATGAAACAAGGGCTTGTACAATAGCAATTGCTCATTATTTATCCAGTGCGAAAGGTCAACTATGCGTAACGTAATTAATGTGGAACTTTTTAATCTGCGCTTATGAAACATATTTTTCTAAGCTATTGTTTAGTTTTTGCAATTAAAGTCGATCGGGCGATAATCTTTTGACCCATTTGTCAATCCGTAAGGATGTCGATTACGAAATCCGATAGTTATAGCTTTGGTAACCAGCGTTTACACTAACCAATACGACCGTAATTAAATGCAATCGTTTTATAATGTGGAGCAAGCTTTACCGTGAGCTCGTTTATTGTTTCATAGTACATAGTAAAGCTAGGTACACACTTTTTGAAATCGTTTATTTCAGTTTTAAATGCTTGTATGTTTTTAGACGAAACATTCATAAAAATAACTTTATTAGTAGCCATATCTATATTATTACTCAGCAGTTTGGTTTTCACAGCTCTACTCAGCACAAAATACTGTCTGTCATACGGTCTGTCATGTTTGGGAACAGATAATCATGTGCCTAAGACGTTTTAATCACTGTTTCATGCAAAATATTGTACAGTAGTCATTTTTGGGTACGAGTACAATTGAAAATAAAAAATTATACCATATTTAAGGAACAATACCAACAGTTTTTAATGTAGGTAGAATAATAAGTATATATCTTCTATAATAACGATTTCCTTACTAAGTGTTACATTTATGAAAATTTAAAGTATAAATTGTAGCCATTAAGTCACTTCCGGCGTCCTTCGCGTTCCGTCGCCATCTTGGCCGCCATCTTGGATCCGATCAATATTAATAATGCGCCCGCGCTTGTAATTGTGACCGTTTTATTGTTATTATTGGATATTGTTCCGTCCAAGGCTGTCGCGAAAATGGTATGTTTAACATTTATGGGCCCTGTTTGAGTGTTGATGGATTTACTTGAACGTACGTGTTGAGGATAATGAATAAGGGTCTTTAATTTGTTCCAACACTAGCTGTGATGTCATGATTTATGTAATTGTACTGTGCAACTGACTCTATGGCACGGCTCGTATATATCTATGACTTCTTTGGAACTCATTATCATTACACATCACATCTATTGGGCTCGAGTATCTCACCGTATCTAGGTTAGGAAACGAGCATAATCCACCACGCTGTTCCAGCGCGGTTTGATGTCAGTATCAAATGGTTCTTAGTGGCCTAGTCCTTGGGAATCTCTTTAATTGTTACCCATAGCTCCTCCTTTCAACTCTGGCGTAACGTCTTAAGCTGCATTTAATTTTTTAAAACTCTCTCAATATCATAAAATGGGACGCGTGTCAGTGTTTAAATCAGATCACAGAGAATTGGGAGGCTGATTTAAAACATTAGACTATCATTGCTTATAATAATTGTGTGTATAGAAGATGTTTTATCAAACAGTACATTTCTTTTTTATTTTATATAGAGCCTAGTTTATTCAGTTTATTTGTTGACCATACAATATATTGTAAAGTTTTCTTATAAAAATAGGTAATTTATATTCATTGCCAACATTATTAAGGTATTTATTTGACGTATAATAGTTAACAATTAAAGTTATTTGCAGGACATTAAGAGAGAACTTCAGACAAAGACATATACTTCAATTAAATTGGTAAGCAAAATGTCTGCCAACAGTTCCAATTATTTCATTAATACTATATTTAACATGAGTTAATTTGTAATAATAATTGTAATAAATTTATATAAATAATGTTTTTATCGTAAATTAATTTCCATGTCCCATTGTTGGACCTCATTAAGAAAGCTTTAAGATTAAGTACTGTTTAAATCGCACTCCGACAGGTATAATGATGGGTTTAAATAAATTTATCGTGAACAGATGTTACCTTAGTAACAATCATTTGAAAGTAGCCCATATAAACTATTATGTATAGTCCATTAATAGTATTGTTTTGGTTCTTGTATGTTCTATCTCATTCTATCTTAGCGCACTCCTAATGTATTGGAACAGGACGAAAGATTTAAAAGCGTATTAACCGTTTATGAATACGGCCGTATGTCTTCTTTCCTTGCATATGTAATTTTGAAACCTTTGCAATTGTCATTACTATATTACACTGTACTTTCAGCGTTCTCATTAAAAAACTAACGACTTTAGATATGTATCAGACACCTGTGCAAGATGTTTGCAAATTTCTTTTAACGCTAATAAATAGTTTGTTGTCGAATTTTCAACCTTATTACCTCGTGCGGAAAGTATAACAAAAATTAAATAAACTGTAATTGTAGTTTGTCAACGCGTTCCGATTTCTAGAATTTCCACTTAAATTTAAATCTTTAATGCAACAATGTTCACTTGCGGATCAAATACCAATGACGTTTAAGTGAAACTCTATTACGTTGTGTTACGACCTAATTCGGCTGAGCTTTTAAATTTGGAATGTAAATAAAAGTTTGCACTTTTGGTAACAATGAGTGCACTCTATGTCTTGGTGTTAGGGTTCAATTTCAGTTGTCACCAAAAGGTATGAAATGCGAAATGTAGTTGGTCGTTTCTGTTATGATACAGAGATCGTTTCGTAGAAGCAAAGGTTCTCAAAGTGGTGTTATATTGTAACAATAACAGTTTTGCGTTGTTTATCTAAGTGTTGGGTTACAATTAGTCGATTCGCAGATTTGTGCGTAGGATACGTTATCTTGAGCGTGGTAGGTCCATGGAACACCGCGGTGGTCCATTTTTAAACGGTTCAACGGTTTTTTATAACCGTTTTCGTGAATGTTTTCTGTTATTTTGCAATTGTACATTGTAAAAAGTTTAAGTTTTTTGTTAACGATCATTTTAACAAATTTAACAGCTTTTTTAGTGAAATTAATAATAAAATATGATAACCTTTGCTATCAATTTACCCAAATTATGATTTAAGTGATTAAAGTTAAATAACATGCAAAAAAACTCAAAGTACATTAAATTGTACATATGAAAAGATAAAATACTTCAAAGTACAATAACGTCGATTGTACAATAGTATCGATTGTACTTGCAATTAGAATCGTAACGGGAAAACTGCTTGTCCTTGTCCTTTTCCTATTAACAAATTAGCACGTGCCTTAAAACAATAGGACGCCTAGGTCGCAAACGTAGAGACGGATCATACGATTCCATGGAAACATTACTCATTTGAAATAGAAAGATTTGACACGGAAAAATGAACTTAACGTATTTGTCTTAGAGTGTATTTTTATTTTGACTTAAATAATTCCTGTAAAATAATTTATAGACAATATTGAGCCCTATCTAATTGCTACTGTATAGAATTTCATTGACTTAAGGTTTATGTTAAGCACGCCAAATATCTAACTGTTTGTTATATAATAGTATACCTTAACCCGATGTGATAGAGTTTAAATTACATTGCAGCGTTCCCAAGATGCAGAGAAGACGCTGATTATACAGTCTTCAGTTTTATCTTACAATAACAAACTTGACAAATTCCGTGGCAAAAATTCCTACAGCATGAATGCAGAGAAATCATTTAGTATAGAGTTTCATAAACAAATGTATCGTTTATAACAAATGACATATCGCTGATGTCAATATCATTGTGTAGACTTAAAATGACTGACCAGGTCTTGGGTTATGGCTGACACGTTCTTAGGCATCTTCCAGACTAAGCAAATTTAGTGTACTCGTACATCAGTATAAATATACCGTCTATGTTGAAAAAATAAATTTTCTTTATGGGATAAAAATGCTTCAAACAATAGTCGTTTCACGTTTCAATTGAAGAATCTTGAAAATGTTGTACTTAAAATTGCATGTAATAAGAATGTTATTGAACTCACACGCGAGTTGCGTCGCACACAACACATAAACGGAAGTTACTTCATGTATCTATAATTAACCCTAATAGATAAAATATTGCATAATAAAAACAAACTACAAATTTCACTTCATGTTCGTTCATTAGAAAAAAATGATCTCCGTCCGAACACATTTACATCTCCTAATAAATATTAAAACGAACAAATCCTGTGAAACGATTAAAAGGAACAAAACGCGCGAGCAGTAGTCAGTTGGAAAAAAGAAATTAAAATTCAAATAAAAAGAATGAATTCCTTAAGATAATGCTTATTCATTCCACGTTTAAAATCAAATTTTCAAATAAAGGCGAGGCGGCCGATCGGAGCCCGAGCGAGACGGAACTATACACGTGTTCCCAAAACGGACAAAGACGAATAGCTTATTATGATTGACAGCTGAGAACGGTTAGCCTTGAAATATTTGAAACATTATATTATTATAAAGTACACTATCTGAGTTAAACACAAGGGAGAAGCGGTCATTTTATTTTGAATTATACTTGGAGTCTGTATCCAACTCTTTTGAAATCTCTTCTGATATAATTTAAGATTGTATTTTATTTCGTTATATCGTAATTACATTTTTTAACACCTTTAAAACTATCGACTAATACATATATAAATAATTTGCATAGTATTGTATCGTGTACTAACTTAAATGATTGTATTTATTTAGTCAAAACATTAGTAAACACTGTCAATTGACATAGCTTTGAAAGTTATTGCAATGATATGCAGAAAAAGGTGTTAAAAAATAGAGATATTATATATAGAGTAGGGAAAACATACGGCTGCCTGTAAAAGGCTACGCTCGACGGTTAAAAAGAGAGAAACGATCGCGATACTTTATCTTTATCTCACTACTGCCGCATGCGCAGCAAAAGAACCGCTAGTTTTTCAAATAACGAACTCACACTAGCACTACCTGTGCTTGTGCAAGTAGAAAGAGACAGAGAGATAGGTAGCCCTATTTGCTTTTTCTTTTTTTTCATGGACGCATTTTATGCTGGCTCCCCTACTCTATATTTAATATCTCTATGGTTAAAAATTATCAGTATTTTAAAATTCCCAAATTTTTATTCAAAAGTTGATACAACAAAGAAGTTACAATAAGTTTGGTCGAATTGAACGAAATTGGTCCAATTTGATATGAACAACTTAAATGTCCGCATCGCTCTGGTGCCAAGCGCTCATTACCCGTATGTATAATGATTCGGCCGCTAGACGTTCGTTTTTAGAAACGTCGAGTTTCTCCGGAACACGTTTTAAATCATAATTCGAACGTCGTTTTTGAATTAGAACGTTGACTTTTTAATTTTTTCCTGTTGGAGCCAAATTGTTCGAGCAAGTTCAGTTTACGTTTTTTGTTAGAGCAACATTTTTAAGTTCATGTAACGATTTGACTTTTTATACATGTAAACGTGGCAAATAAACATGCAGTCTGATGGACCGTGGTCATTGCAACCCATATACATATGTACATATATATTAATCCGCAAATAGTTATAAGTGCTATACAAACTTGTAAACAAATACATATATTATTACGTTAAAACGAAAAAATCCCTTGGGAAATTTTTTGAAGTGCACAAGTAATTTAAAACGTTAACACTTTGGCCATAAGTACTGCTTTAGAGGCTTGCGAGCTTAGTATAGAAAACGAAATCGACATGTGTTCCGACTATGCTGCTATTTCCCAGAATCTACAAATTGAACAAAGTCTATTGATATCAATTTAATGCCGTTAAAATATAAAATTGATTTTCCAAGTGTTTTTTCCTCGGTACGTGTGACCGGGCATTCGCCGTAGCTTGTTAAGAAATTCTCCTCGCGTTGACAGTGTTAACAGATTAGTTCCAGTATTTTGTACGGACAGTTGGCCATTATGTCGACTGTTACGTCTGTAATTTTAATTGTAGGTATTTAAAAGTTCATTGATTTGTTTTTTTTTTATATGTTCTTGTACAAAGCGATTAGTTTAGAAAGCTAATTGTAACGTACTCAAATTAGTTCATTTAATGGTTGCAAGTGTGTTTTATTCTATGGATTGAAATATGAAAAAATATAGTTGTGTATTGACGTGTTACTAAGTTTCAGTTAGAAATTCTTACGTGCCTGTTACCCTCAACATTGATTTTACTAACTGTCATGTTAAGAACAAACTTGCTCTTTTTACAGCTGAAATAAATAAAATCTTACAGTATTTAGAACTAATGCCTCATTTTACATGTAGTATTAAAAAACTTTCCGACTGCACAGACAAATGTACATAAGGCTTTATCTAGCTGATTAGTCTTTTAGTTCAGCTTGATTAGCCTATTAGTCTATTAGTTTAGTTAGACGAAATGTTAGCTACTTTCGAGACACAATAAGAAGAACAAGAAGGCACGAGAACAAGAGTCTAAATTTAAAAGTTAAACCATGTGAGACGCAGAGGTGGACTTTCCGCAAACGTGGTTTCCGTTTCCGCGTCGCACGCAGAGCTACGAATCTCGTAGACGCTACGCTACAAAATATATTTTTTAAACGCTAATCGGAAATTGTCATTTTTATTCTGATTTTTAAATGCGTTTAAAATTTACGTGTCGTTTGTTTGTAATACTTTATGTAAGGAAATACAATTATAATATACTGTACAGCATAACAAATCATGACGTAATTTGTCATGTAATGTCTGTAACAATCAATATGCACTTTAAAAACCAATTAAAATACACCAATGCGTATTAATTTACAGATATCAATGTCTTTGTATGCTTCCAACTTGTACACATATCATAGCTGCATATATTGCGTACATTCATATAGAAGGTTAATGAAATATATTATTTATCTTCCATCTGCAAGCTCGTCGAAGACACGTTGGAACGCGTTGGCTTGTGAACAGCGTAGGAGTCTTTGTTTTAAATGGCATTCGGATAAAATATCAGAAAAAGTGTGTCAGTGTTGTCAGCTACAACGGCAACGTATAATTTAACTGTTCAATACAATTTAAAAAACTTGAAGTACGACATTATACACATATTTATTTTTTGTAGTTTTTTTACACAGCGCATGTTGTAATATATTATTAATTATTATATTATTATTATTATTAGGCACAAAAATCATAACTTTACATGTGTAAGTATTGCTTGGGAGGGTGTGTTTCTGTTAAATAACATCAAACACCACATTATTAATTCTTCTAGCGCTCAAAACATAAAAAGTTTCTTATGCAAAACTCTATCATATTGCAAGTTTTAACTCGTAAAGTAGTCCCCACCAGCTCAAATACATTTTCTATCATAGATGGATATAAACTGGAGCATTCTACATTGTAATAGTATTTTACATGTACTCTGCCTACCGCGTAAGGAACTTGACATGAAGATAATAGAGAATAAGTAGAATAGCTAAGCTGGGCGTTGTGAAATTCGGAAAACCGGAATAGAGGGCGCCCTTTGTGCAATAATCTTGTTTGACAGTTCGTGATGCACGGATCAAGTGATCTTGATACTATTTTTGATAGATGTCGCTACTTTACATTGTACATTTAATGTTATGTAAGTATTAAGTACGTACAGTTGCCATAGTCAGAATTATTGGTTTATAGTTAACCTTAATTTAACTTTGCTTTGCTTATAATAAATATACTGAATTTGTATTATAATGTTTGTATGAATATAAGATAATATAACATCACGCCTGCTTCACTTGTAATGCCCCGAAGGCAGAGGAGTACAGTTCACTTCCACGTTTCACCAGTTATGTTGCAAAATAATTCTTAATGAGATAGTTCTTAAAATTAGACACGGTACATTATTTAATCTGAGTCATTTCTAGCTGTGATTAGTTCCACGTGGCACATAAGTGATTCATGATAAATTATAAACGGCTGAGCTCGACGGTGCTCGATTTCGACGATTAAAAAGCTGTGTAATTTTATATCCTAGCAACACGTCGCAGTGTTGCCAGTGGTTTCCAATTAGCAGCGATGATATTAAACTGTTTTGACAGATCGCCTTATTAGATCATATTTGTCTTTGACAGAATAAGAAAAAAAATTAAAAAATAATTTACGCTTACGCGCGATAAATAGAACAGACATATTTTTTATTGAAAAAAGCACACATGCGGAATTGATTTGAGTAACATAAATAAATATAGCATGTAACTGTAAAATGTATGTTTTTATTACAAACGCGCAAATAGCTTTATTTAGCTAATTAATTACTCATTAGACTGGTAGGTTAGTTACATTATCATTAAAAAAAAATAGATGTACCGATAAAAGAACGATTTAAGTAACGGAAAAAATTTTAGTTTTTAAAATTGTTCTCAGAAAAAGGTATACATAATCGATAGTAATAAATATACAAACTTTGTTTATAATAATAAAACAATTCTCGGAGCCCTCTAGAACAAACACTCAGCCGTGTTGATTGAGATCGTAAAGTGACGTTATTTCATCGTAGGGGTATGTTTATGTGAGTTCCTATTACAAAGAGTGTGATAAGCGACGAATAGGCAGTAAATTTTTTTTATTGCGTTATGAAGTGGCCACTGAGAATGCAATTACCTTAGCGAATAGAACCTTTTGATACCTTGGAAGAAGATGGGCTTGTTTTATTCAGTCTTAAGTAAAGTCTATAGTCTGTAACAAAATTATTTCAGATGAAATTTGCTACCGGATGGGAATTTTCTATCAGTCCCCGTATCGACCTCGCTGTAAGCGGCGCGAGCTCATGATGAAGGACCTCATACAGCTTCGAAACTAGTCGGGTCATCTCGAAAAACGTACGTGAATTAAGCTGGTGCATACATAATCAAATTTGTTGTCAGATGGGAAATTGTTAGTAAATATCTCTAAGCAATTCTATACAAGTTATTATATTTGCAGCATATATTTTATCGACTACACGAGCCGCTACTAGAAATATATAAATTTTATAATAACCTTTGTCAATCATTATTTAGAAAATTAAATCGAAAGTCATTCAAAATGTGTATAAAATTCAGATATTTGTTCTTTTATGTTAATAAATTTAGTTACACTAAACAAGCATATTAAGTATTCAAATATTACAACAGATGTCACTTTAGTAGCCGATATTCTAAACTCCAGTTCTGGACGTAATGTATCACAATCTTTAAAAAGACGAGACCCTTAAAAATGTCCGAGTTTTTCCTCCACAAACTGGACACTCGAACTTCGTCAGAGGGACAAAGATTAATAAAATGATAGACATGCCACACCTTTTAAATTACGTCTTACATTTCTTAGATCACTTTTATCATGAAGGTTAAATAAACAGAACAAATGGCTCCAATAGAACACGAATAGGTGATTCTAATCATACATTATACTAAGTACAGTATTAATAAACTAAGCACATTACCAAAGCACAGCTGAGCAGAGATACTGGCATCGGAATAACGATGACGGCTGCCACTCCGATGCCATTGATCCAGCTCGGGTCACGGCTAGTGTAACCACACTGTGGTCATTTACTCGGACATGTTATAATATATGTATGATCTTATATAGAACTATTGTGTTGCTACCCCAAGTTCCTTACGGGTCAGGTGGAGAGGGTAGTGTCAATTATCTCTATCTTTTCAGGTCTGACGAACTTCTTCTACGTTTTCACTCTTTTCATACACGCATGCAGGTTTTGGAGACGTCATAAGAGAACTGTGTGTACATATGTATATGGCAAAGTAGTAATATTTATAGAGATGATATAATGAATTACAGGAATTCCGAATTTCCACGGTTTCTTGAGAAACTTATTAAGCATAAAAAGTAATACACAAGATAAAATTTAAAAATGATTTTTGATAGAATAAAACCACACAGTCCTATGGCTTTTGAGAGTAACGTACATTAAATAAAACTTTTCTGATATTACAAAATATCAATTTAAATATTAAAATGATTTCACGCCATACTTACAATCGATAAATATGAATTTCGAACATTTATTCCCAAAGAACAAAAACATGTCAAAAATGCATAGTATTTTTTCAGTCCTACACCCAACTCCGCCACTTGGCAACACCCAGCACGTATTACCTAATGCCGCTAAGCCGCTATAAGTCATCGCGGGGATGGTATTATGCATTCACGACACACTGCAACACACACAAATGCATTTAAATGTTCGCGAGCTGTCACACTGTCCTTCGGTGGCAGGAAAATGTCGGGCGCAGACGGAAAATTTACATGTACGTACTTAGCACTCGGATGTTATACACTCACCCTTAGTAGCGGCACAGATAAAGCGATAATATATATTACAGAATGTTATGATATGCTTTGCTGTCTGTGAGTGTCTCGTTGGTGGAGTCCAAGCGCGGCTGCTTATCGGTCTCGAATTTGATCCTCGGTTGGGTATAATTGGGTTTTTTTTATTTGAAATACGCTTGGAGTCTGGATTTATGCTGGTATATGGCAATAGGCTCACCTGATGTTCCGTAATGAGACCGTAAATATGTATAATATAACATAAGACTGTATTGTTTTTTGTTATATGTATTATGGTATTAATGTACGTTATGCTATAGCACAATAAAAAGCTGCATATCACGTCTGTAACCCCCAAAAGAGTAGGCAGAGGAGTGCAATGCAATTCTGCGTTTCACCAGTTTCCTTTACATCTCACAATGGAATAGGTGATGAGTCATATACGTATAGGTAGGTATATTTATAGTACGATATATAATCAATTCAGATATGATTCTCTCATATTGAGAGGGTTAAGACCATAGTTTGACACGCTGGCCAAGTGCGGGTTTGCAGACTTCGCACATTTTACATTTTTTTTTTTGTAAATTCTATGGAATGCCAGGTTGCCTCACGATGTTTTCCTTCACTGTTAGCAAGTTATATTTAAACTTATAACGCGCTTTTGCAAAGAGGTACGCGCCATGGATTTGAACCCAGCACCACCGAAGTGAGAGGCTGAATTCTTAACCACTAGGCTATGAGCGCCATATATTACTATATATTATATCTCCGTCTGTGTACACCTTTATCCGTGCACTAATAATAAGCTAAGGCCCATATTCATTTAGTTATTCTCGATGTGAATGTATGGTGCCCATTTTATAATTACTACCGAGAAATATGTCTGTTACGTGGCTGAACGACCTGGATGTATTGCGCTTGATATAATGTATTGTAATGTGTGTAATAGGTCAGGTACTGGCTGGAGGGATAGTCAGAAGTCTTTGAAATGGATTGGCGTGTGAGGATTAAGACTGTAGAATATAGATTTTTATGGATGGGAGATTTGGCAGTCGGTTCTTCGTGCCTACTCCTAGGGGTATTTAGCTTGACGATATATTAATGATGGTTATGAAAGTATTGTAATACAATGAAAAATATCTTGCTTTGCGGATTGACTTATTCTTAAGTGATAATTCGTAGGTGTATAAAAACTATTTTATTTGTAAAAAGAACATAAATTGTCCAGAAATAAAATTAGAAAACGGCAAATATATATTTTGCCAGATAAAAAATCACGTTTAGTTATTCATCGTAAACCGCAAAAAAGCAGCTAATCAATCTGAACACCATAACCAGGTGCTGTTGATAATTAATATCAACGATACCTACGTAATGTAAAGTAATAAACACTTGGCATGTGTTATTTATGCTCTACGTAGAGCGGTGTAGAGCCGAAACGCCTCTGGTTGTAATAAATATAAACATATTTATTACGACCAGAAAAGTCACCAATTTAAAATTAATATAGCGCTTAGAAAACATAGACACGAGTAACTCCCACGCGACTCGAACTGGTAGCTAATTAAATTATGTAGATATCGATTACGAATCGATTGTAATGATTCGGCAGCGAGCTATATCGATAACGAATCGATTGTAACGATTCGGCAGCGAGCGATATAGATTAATCGATTCTCTTAATCTTGTTTAAAATTTCCAGTAGCAGAATTCTTTACGTAAAAAAATTGCTGTACATATTTGACGTACAAAAACGTTCTAGATGTGTAAATAGTGCTAATATCTAAGAATCACTTTAATAAATATAAAAGTTGTCTTTAAAATTAAATCAAACTACCTCAAATATTTTCCGTTAAACAAAACTGAGTATTTCATACTAGCGCAAAAAATACCAGGGACAGTTCTGGCCGCGACAAAACCGGCCCACGGTAATTGAAAATAATAATTGAATTCGAATTATGTATACGAAATCAGAATAGAATGCGTTCCATATTTGAAAATTGCTCGCCCGCGGACGTACGCGCTGTTCTTTTTAGGGTTACGTTGGCCATGGTACGAGGACCCGGGCCGTTTTAATTGTTAATTAATGTTTATGTTTAGTAAAAATAAAGTAAGGTCAAACTAAAACGTTGTGAAAATATTTCTTTGATATAATTTTCGGTTTGAATAGATTGTATGGTTTTATTCCTAAATTATATTTTAGCATCCATATAGTGTTGCTTTACATATGTACATATATAAAGTCAGTATCGCTTGTGTTATTAATATAGTTAATAAAATATATATTTATGAACCTTTGTACGTAACACCCACTCGAACTTGACCGATCTTTTTTTAGTCGAAACTTGAATTTGGAATCGTGTGTGCTCTATTGTGTTTCAAATGGAATTCGAATTGCGTACTTCGCCATTTAAACATGCTTCCAATATACATTGATCTGCCCTTAACTGTTCTGAATACGATATCGGAGTTCTATTTACAGTGGACCATTTAACGGAACAAACACAACTGGTAGGTTAGTTTTGCAAAATTTTAATAGAGATTCGAATAGATAAAAAATCTCATACTTGTAGGTTGGGCAACGTGTTTACGTAAATTCGATATTACGCAAACTCGACCTAGAAGTTAGTAAACAAAAAATAAATGTGTAATAACTTACAACGTTTGCAATTAAATGCTTAGAGCTTTTACCTCGAAGTTAATTGAATGGCGGTTAGAATAGTAATTCATATAGTTGATTTGTAGAGTTAAGTGTTATATATACGTTTTTTTTAAGTTTTATATATACCCCTTATTATTGTTTAATGTTGTGCTATTTTTTTTATTTGATTTAAAAAAATTCGGTAATTTAAAAACGTCGACACGCCTGTAATCTCCAAAGGGGTAGGCAGAGGTGTGTAGTACATCCCGCGTTTCACCAGTTACGTTTACGTCCTGTGGAATAGGTGGTGAGCCTATTGCCATACACCGGGCACATTTCCAGACTCCGAGTTACTACTAGAAATTCTAAATTAGAAAAATCCAATAGTACCCGACCCGGGATTCGAACCCAGGGCATCTCGAGGCAATCGTGTTTGCAATCGCTCGACCAACGAGGCAGTCTATCAGTAGTTTAAATAAACATACTTTGTAAGATACTTAAATCGGAAACCAAAGTAAAGATTACCATACTTTAAAAGCTTCTGTTAGTGTAATAAAAAAATCTTAAATGACACTTTTTCCCTTATCTTATCTGATTTATCATTAGCATATTATATGGTGATGATGAGGATGATGATGATGAACTAAAATATAGAGGAAATACAATAACATACTAGATAAATAAATAAGTTAATAATAGTAACGTTTGTTTCCAAAAAAACCACAGACAAAACATTTCTGTACAGAAAATTATAGATAAACTCTGTAGAATACCATAACCAGCACTAGAATATCGAGTATCTAGGGACAACTTGATTGTATTGTATTCACCAAGTAAAATGTGTGTCTGTAGGAATGTGTGCGTGCAATCGGTCGAACGTGCGCCGCGTCCCAATCGCAGCTCACTTACACCGGAAATTTATGAATTTAAATGAGAAAAGTGTTAGGAATTTAATGACAGAGTTCGAAGTAAACCGCGCCATGTCTTCCTGGTGCTCTATTACATAAATATTGAATAGTTATATTGTTTATGGTCGTTCCACTGCGCATAGACAATCTTCAAGCGTTTTAATCGCCGTTGTTTCCTTTGAGTTTGTTTATTGGGTGCGTTCCGTTAAAACTCTTGTGTTGTTTGAAAGTAGCTTTATTTTTTGTAAATATTTTTGGGAATACATAAAATTATGTTTAGTAAAATACGCTTTACTTATATCTTCTTTAAAAATAACGTGCTGTTTATAATTAATTATCTATGAAATTCTATAACAATATTTTTTGTAGAATTGTCTCTGGAAGCTACATTAGTTATTCATTTTGTATGTTTTTCTCAATTATATACGAAAAAGTTCTACTTAACACAATAATAAGATAACATATAATAACCGATATTATCAATAGTTGCACATGTATAAATACAACCCGATAATTAAACCGGAAAAAATACGCCAATAGACAATTGAAATATGAAACAAACGGATCATATGGTACAGTATTTAAAACAAGTTCGGACAATAAAGTATCAGTGAGTACAACGGCTATATAAAGTTGCTCAAGCTATGAGTATTCATACCTAATTAGGCTACATATGACAGCCGCAAGGCGTGGTCTGCTATAATATAAGTACTGTGTCGCAGACGTACAGCAACACGGTAATTCTCCTTTGTATGCTAATAGAGAATTATCTAGCCTCTCGAAATTGTAATCTCAAAACTCGCTTGGAATTTCTTCACGTTGTTTAACTTTAAGCAGTCACTTTGACATGCTTTTGTCAGATCAGAAAAAGGCTTTAGATTGTACTGATCGGATTAAGCGGTTGAAATATATAAAAATATTTCATTAACAATAGGCTGGCTCTATCAAATGTCATTGGGCAAGATATGTGGCATATAATTATTATTGGAGTAACTGTAGTCATACGTATGTAAATATAATATTTAGGCTTATATATGCACACAATGTATACTAATGTATTATAAAGAATTGTTAGTATAGAGAACTCTACATCATAAGAACCTGGATAAGTTCCTTCTACGTCTGGGGTAATTAGTTTCTTTCCACTGCATATTCGGGATGATGGTAAAAGGAGATGGAACATTTAATATCAACTTGAAAATACAAATTAGGGTTTATTTTAAATTGAATATAAATGCATTCTATTAATATCCACTGTATTTATGAACCACTATTCCCATTTCTGAGATATGCCGCAAGCTGAAACAGTATCATTCAGGCGCAATCAGTAGCATTAAAGGATACCAGTTGTTAAGTTAACAAATATCGATATTTGCCTAAATAACTATAATAATCCTTTATAAATAAAGATGTATTAATGTTTACTTAAAGAACTATAATAATCCTTTATAAATGGTCCTAAAAATAAGATTAATTGCCCTCATCCGATGTATGACGGACGGTTTGCGCTATGCCATCGCGTTAGTACTACCAGAAGTATGGTCCGCTTTTATTTACAAACTCTCCAATGCAGTGAACAGAACTCGTTTGAAGCCTCAAATGTGCTCTCAGGTTGACATTAGTTTTATTTGAGAATTATGTTATTTGTACGGGCCTTATTGGCAAGTTCATAGATGACTTACTCAACTATTTATGCTAACGTATTATCAAGAGGATTACGACCCCGATTGCTAAACTGCAAGTTATCGGTTGGATTCCTACTCAACACCTATTGCCAATGTTTTGTGTCTGAATGGGAAATTATGAGTTATTTATTAAAGAACAATATAAAAGTGTACGCGTGTTTGTTTATCAGCTGTTTGGTTGTCGCAGCGGCCAGTTTGCAAGGCGATTTGCTGTTTAGTTTGAGATCAGAGATACGAATGTGAGTTGTTCTGATTTATTATTATTACCCACTCCTTTAACATAAACACTGATGTTTAATATTAATATATAAATCTATCAATTGCTTTAGACATAATTGCTTAGAGAGCATATTACGGTAATATCACCTTACATCACCTCCGTGACGTCAGCTCCTCGTTAGAACAAGAACATATTTGAAGCAAATAGACAGTTTCGGATCAAATGAGATTAACGACCCCGCTAACAGTTCGAGTCAAATTTCGCAACATCCACTCAAATTACCGGTTCCGACGCCGTAATAAACAATTTGCCGGTTTTTTTTTTCTTTAATAGAGCATAGTCGGGTGATGAGGAAAAAATTTGTGGAGTACGAAGAATTTTTTTTTTGGAAACTGACCACAAATTTGTTACTTTTATTTACCAAATAGTTGTTTGTTATTGGTTTTGGTACGTTTATTTTAATTTTGACAATACATAATTTAAAATTACAAACTACTTGAATGGCCAGTATTGGTTTAATCAATTGAAATTTATTCAGCGTTGTATTTTATTAATAACAAAAACAGTACAAAAAACCAACTCAATAACAACCGTACATAATGTGAACACAAGTTCGTTACAAAAATCAATTAATATCATTTATTTATACAAATAAAATTTAAATTAAGAATCATAACGAGAAAATCAAATCGACCACAGCTAAAACAAAGTACGAATCATTCGTCGAATACCCACAAGTACACTGACACATCAGTGTCAAACGGAAAGCTCAAAACGCAACAGTTATAAAAATATGTATGTACCCACATAAAAGTCTTCATTCCCCGAATTGTTCAAAACATAACCCTTTAAACGCGGAATAAAATTGAAAATTTCAAGAACCCGAACAGTAACAGACGGAGTTGGTAAACATCGGTGTTATTATAACAGGGGAAAAAAAGTTGGGTTCATTGACACACGAGTGTTCCCAACCACTCGACTGTTTTATAGAGAAAACACTTCAAAACTTATATTACTATTTCCATACTTTAATTACGTACTTAGACACCCACACATACGCACACACACACCTAAATAATTATAAGATAAACATATGGCGACTGAACGAAGGAGCAGGCGTGCTCGTTCTGCTGACGGAAGCGTTGATCCAAGATTCGTTTATTGAGATACTTTCCTATGATATTTTGTTTATTTTAAGTAATATGTTACGAGAAAACACTGAAAGCAGTAAATTAGTTTGTTTGCTACACCGTTGGACACGGGTTTTTTTCACTACGAGAAGAGTTAAAGCTGTAGTCTAGTATACTGGATAACTGTAGGTTGTCCAAGTACATATCTTTGTATACACGGTTTTGAAGAAGACTGTAGGACATACATAAAAGCCAGTCAGAATTATATCTGAAATTTGAAGGCTTAGTTCAAAAGCCGTTCAGTTCCGCTTTACACCAGACAATTTAAGTGTAATCAAAATAAATTCTCCATACATAATAATAACACGGTGTAGTTTTTAAAAGATAATTAAGTATGTAATAAAAAATGATTTTAATAATTCTTAGATGTGGATTTTTTGCTTAAGTTTTAACAGATTAATTGTAAGTATACCATTGGGTAGACAGAATCGTGGAATTCGAAGGATGACTCATACCAGAGATTCCTGTAAATGAGAACGCATATCTGGAGAATCGCTCGGAAGAAGTATGGATGCGTTGCAAAACGTAAAAATACATTTATAAATAAAATCCTCACGGCTGTAGCATTTGCATTTATATGTGTAAGTACCTCATTTGTCCGAGCTCATTGATCATCTTAGTACAGAAACTTAATGAATGCGTTAAATTCCTTATTCGTTTTTTCTGTTCGCGAGATCTTTAACGCTTCGCTTTAAAAGCAATAACTTGGTTCAATCTCATTTCTTCCATGAAAACTACATATTTTAATTCATCTCTGAACAGCTACTTTGTACAGATATATTCGGCAGTCGGTGGTCTCTGTGTAATCCCTAGGGGCCCTGACGTGACGTCATAACGATAAAAACATAAGCTATTTAGCACGTGTGAATGATATAGATATATTAAAGATTTACGTGCCTAAGCTCATTAAACTACTCACTCTAGATATTTCATTAGATTTGCAAAAGGAAAATACGAAATTGGTACACTTTTATTCCCAATTCGTATGGTGTAGCTATGACGGCCAAACGCTTCTGCGTATTCGCACTAACTCCATGAAAAAATGGCGTCACATTAATTGCTTATTGTATTAAACACTATTGAAACGTTACTGGCAACACGCACCGCACGACAGGAAAAAGAACTCGTTCCACATTCAAATTGGTATAGGAATTTGAATACGCGATTGTCATTGGTTGACAATCAATCATTATAGTTTTTGAAATTCGAATTCCTCGGCATACGTGAGGTTTGATTCGATCAGTAACGAGAGTGTGGCCACAGCGTCGAGTTTTTTCATAGGGTTTGGCCGCTTGTTGTACTGTGAACGAGCAACGAGTAGTTGATACAAATATTATAAACAAAGCGTCGTGAGTTGCGAGACAGAAATCGGATCATAGATCTATTTAGGTCGTAAAACCGCTGTAGTCTGCATGGATAATAGTAAAAAGCTTTAGCTTTCGGCTTATTTCTTGATTGGAAACAGCTAAAGTTTCATATCGACAAAATGGCCACGACACATTGATTAAAAGTTTCAAAAGCGATTATTAGTCGAAGAAACATATTTTGATATTCTTAATATCATTCGACAGTTTAATTATTTTTATTGCCTTAAATGTACGTCAATTGTCAATAGTATGTCATGTTGAATGTACTATGTTGTGATCACAATAAATTTCACATTACAATATAAATATGCATACTGGGCGATTTTATTAAACTTTATAAGAGATTTTTTTTTTCATCGCACATCGCTGATGATGTAGCAAGTCGGTAATAGATACCACTTTTGTAATCGTTATAATGATTAGGTGGGACCGTTACTCGAAATATCATGTTGGTAACTAAGTGTATTATTTATTCTTTCGCCGATGGTCATTGCAGATTATGTAGGGAATTTTCGGTCTGTGCATTTGTTCTGCAATGTATCGATTGTTATCTGTTTCGTAAATGTCACTTTAAAATGTTAAGTGCGGAAGCTAAGTGTCATGGTAAAGGAATTTATTATGGTGTTGTGTTGTACAATCATGGTAATTATTTTTAAAATAGTTCCAACGCTTATGTTACGAGTTATATAATTAAAAATTGTATGGTATCTATATTGTCAGATGGTCTTAAGACTGTACATCGTTTGAGAAATGACATTGACATTTTTGCGTTTTTAATTAAAGAACATCAATCTAAAACCTTTATTACAAGCTATTATTTAAAAAAATCTATGCAGTTGGGCCGTTTATTTTCATATGATGCTGGGGTCGTCACCACCGCATCTGTTGCTGTAAAGCGGCAGAACTTGCGCTGTGTTCATATGCGTGACCACTTAGGCTGTGGGTATAACAATACAACTGTGTTGGTCTGTAGGAGGAACTGTAACGATTCCGTGTGATCAAGACTTTATTTGTATCGTATGAGTATAACAAAATTTCCTAAGACTTATAAAAGTTTATAATCCATCTCCTCAATGTATTTAAACTCACCAAAGCCTCGAGAACATTATAGAACGCAAACAGGTATATTCGAGTACCCTTGTTAATGTTGTTCTTTTTAAATCAAAGACGGAATATTTATTTCCGTTCTTAAGACGAAACGAGTGTTTGCCTCCACTCGTTCGACGCCTTAAAAAATTTACATTTTCTCGTTTTCTGAGTATTGACACAAAGATTTTTGAACGAGCACCGTTTGACGCCTCTGTTCATTGTGCGATCTTGGCGCAGTGATGGTGTTCCATCAAGACACACATGGTTTTATTCATAACTGTCGCAATTAAACATATATATA
>DWJK01000003.1:0-51819 GCA_018248815.1 Croniades pieria auraria
GGGAACTGCAAACGTTTGAATTCGAATGGCATATCTGTCGGGATCATTGGGATACGTGGCAACAGTACGTCTTCGCCTTTAAATTTTCCAGTCTAAATTGTTGCCCCGATAACATTGTTCATCATTTTCTTGACTGAGAGTCTGGTTCCGTTGCAAAGTCGTGGTGAATTTATGTTTCGAAGAAGAATGATGGGTACGCCAATCTTCAATGTAAAAACGTGCGGTGGCAATCCTGACAAATTAAGCGAACTCAAGAATTCAGAATGATAGTTGACAACTTTGTCTTGATTCACCACATTATCGATGGACTTATATGTTGTCGTTTCGCCGGGTGTTACATTCTGTACGGTGAAGTTGATGGTATCGACATCGATGTTTTTGGCCGCTTATATAGCACGTGTACTGAGCCACTGATGATTTTTGTAGTTCTGTGCAATGTTTGGAAAAACTTTTTGCACCAATTCGTCTATGGTTTCTGTGATTTTACAGAAGTTTGCTGGCAAGGTGATACATTGCGTAGATTCATCAATTTGCATTCGCCCATTTCCAATATCCATTAATTATTTTGCAAAAAATTGGTCGTACCAACTCAGAAACCTTCGTGGGCTCATGCACAATAACTTTGCTAAAGATCATCACATGATCAAATGCATAGTTCACGATTCTATAAAGGACATACAGACAAACATTCATTTTTATATATTAAGAAAGGCTGTATTCATACGATCATGTATGAATACAATAATGAATGTAAAAGATACACTCCATATATGTATGTATGATTATAGATATTTGGTACTTTGTGCTCTCTAGCTACCCAATAAAGGTACTAGCGTGACGCCATAATAAGTCCAATGTAAAAATACAATTATATAGAATACTTCCACCTGGCGCAGAAACATTTGCGGTATTCAGTAGCGTTTCAGAAGCAAAGTGGATCGTTTAACTAATGGTCACTAGGGCCGTGTAACCTCGACGAATTAACATAAAATCGTTAAGGAAATTACTAATTAGCGTCGTTACGCTAACCGTGATTTATGGTTCAAGTTTTTAGTGGTTTCACTTTAAATCAATAACGTTATAAAATACGTTACTGATTTAAAAAGAAACTTAGCGAATGAACTTTAAATCAATAACGTTAAGTATAACTTGCGTTATTGATTTAAAATAAAATCGCGAAACAGTTATGACGTACGTCGTTGATTTAAAATAGAGTACAAAGGAAAGATGATTTGTTAAACAGTATGAGATATTTTAACCAAAGTTCATAGGTCTATCTATCCTTATTCTCTTGTTTTTTCGTTTAATTCAATAATCCCGGTTTGTCTCCTCAATGGAGGAGACAAATCGGAAGGCAAGAAGTTTAGAACACAAACCTAATATAAACATCTATAAGACATAGTCATTATTTAAATTTAAATAGCCTGCATTTCCTTATATATAAATCACATTTTTGTACAGGTTATGGTCATCAGGATGTCGGTCGCGGTACCAAGGATCAATGGGTCGCCTCAAGTTTTTGAGGCGACCTTTCTGCATAATAGGTAAGAGTACATTCATAGCATTTATTCTTTTGGATACAAAATTTGTCATTTATATTTGCATGTATCGGCGCTACAATCATACAATTTTGTTCGATGTTGTTCGGAAATGTATGGACATTTCCGAACAACATCCAACAAAATTGTCACAAAACTCCCAAAAGACTCCTACATGCCTATTTGCTACTTATTTCACATAAAAAAAAAAAATAATTGATCCATTTGTCATTCCACTGGTGGAATATGGGTCTCCCCTCACATTGAGAGAGTTAAGGCCATTAGTCTGTCACACTGGCCAAGTGTGGGTTGGCAGACTTCACACACCTTACAAATTTTTTTTTTTTTATAAATTCTAGGGTGTACAGGTTTCCTCACGATGTTTTCCTTCACTGTTAGCAAGTGATATTTAAAATTAAAACGCACTATTTCACATAACAATGACTTAAATTATGTCACTCAATAACACCGATTCTGTATAATCCATCATTATCACCATCAATGCCTTTAGCATTTCATTAACAGATACAGGTCTCATCTCAGAATGAGAAGGGTTAAAACCATAGTCTATCACGTTGTCCAAGCACGGATTGGGAGACTTCACACGCCTTAGAGAACATTATAAGCTCTAAGGTATGCAGATTTCTTCACACTCGATTTCCTTCATCGTTTCAGCCAATCATATGTAACCTTAGATTTAGTCTAGTCCACGAGGCCAGAATCTATGGATACTTGAGAGTCATGCAGACTATTTTTATTTTTTACACCTATTAAATTTGCAGCTTCGCTGACATATTTAATAAGACTCACCAATCCATAATTGCTCGACCCGAATATGGATCGGATTGTTAACAGAAATATTTTTATGGCAGCGACGTACCTACATTCTGTATTTTACGAGCACTCACTGTAATTGTAAAAATATGCCAATATTTTTGACCTAGTTGCATCCGTTGTGGTTACGCCGAAATGTGATAACAGGATGTAATTATTCAGAGAAAATTTTTAATGATTCGAACGTCGTGTCCGCTCTGGTTATCTTTTATTTTCTCGTAGATATTTTCTAAAATATCAGCCACAGCAAATGTCTGTATTGAATATTTTGATAAGAGCGTCTATACTGCGTTGTGATAGACAGTCACAAAGATTGACTTTTTTGTCTAAAGATCTGAACCCAAAATAGTCCCTTGAGGTACACCAAATAACTGCATTTGGGTAGTTTATAAATTTTACGAACATGAGGATCTATGGGGTAACCAAAATGAAAAATGTGCTCTTTTACTTTTTCGGATACTTGGGTTTCCTTCGATAAAATATAAATTAATCTGATGTTTCCAGATTTTAGTAAATTATACCTATTAGTAGATCACACATTACAATCGAGTCCTTTTAGTTGAATGACCTCACATTTCGTGTTTAATAAAAGTGTTCAACCAATTATTTAGCGTTCTTATTGAAATGCAGTTGAGTTGAGACATATGACATACTCTTCTGACTTAGAAGGCACTTGTAAAAATTCAAAATATATAAAGATCTCCACAATTTAAGGGTCCTTTAACTTGAGATAGCGTATACAGATTCATTGTAATGGTGGGTAACATTACATTAACATTATTCATATACAATAAAAACTCTAATACCTAAGTAGCGAAGGGCAATAAAGAAACATAAGAAACACGCGAGGGGTACCTAATTTAATATGGAAAGAAAAAATATTGCAAAGTCAATCTACTTGAGTCCCAATATTTCCAAGTAAAAGTCACATTTAGTCCATAAACGGTGGCGTTGTGACCCTATTTCAGGTGGGGCCAATCTTATTTGACCTTTACGTTTTCAGCGTCCTTCTAGCGAATGCCGGTTTCGTGCGGCAGTTACGCCGCTCTCTGGGGAGATGGCCCATGTAGGGTCCCTCACAAACATCGCCGCTCGATTTGCCCACTCGAGCTTACAAAGTAGCATTAAAATATCGTGCCTCCGAACTGTGTCATGACACTTTCCGTTCCTGCTAATTCATTCAGTCGTAACATGAGATGTACTTTATCTGCCATTGCTTTGAATGAATGCACCTTTTCCATTTTTCAAATGTATACCTCATCCATTATACATATCAGCTATCTATATACAATGAAATTTTATCGACTAAAATATTTTCAGTAATAAAACCCTAAGAGATAACAGTATAGTAACTTTTCAATACTAATGCATTGTCGTTTTCTATTGACTATAACAACTTCAAAGAGTTAAATGAGTTTAATGGCTTTATTGAGAACATAGAGGTTAATGAAATAAATATCAAAATACACCAACACATAAAACGAAAGATATACGTAGAACTAGCAAATGGGCAATAGGAAACTGGCCAATTGATGTTAAACTGTCTGAAATAATGATCGTTAGTTCTGAGGCAAACTGCTAATGCGCTCGTAACCTGACCAATACATTGAAATGTCACATCACAGTGCTGCTATTATTAAACTCTAACACGACACACGAAAATAACGTCTTGCTATTAAGTATCAGAAATACACGCAGAAAAAGTAATAGAAACGTTTTAAAAACTGTTGTTACGTATTCCCTCTTTTGTTATAATTATCGATTCTACATGTACACAGGAAGTAGATGGACTGTTGAAGGAAACATTGAAAATCAAATTCCATCAAAATCTACGCAGTTTTCAAAAGCCTTGACAGCCGTTCATAATTCAACCTCCCGTTTCGAGGGTCCTAGGTTCAGGTCCGCAGGCACACCTCTTTACAAAATTGGTTTATTTAAAAGTCTTGGCGATTACAGTAGAAGGGATCGGTATAAAAATCGTGCCTTTTTACAAAAAAAAAAAGTTATTGTTATAAATAAGGGTTTATAAACCAAATAACGATTAAGTCATTATTTTAGTGTTAGGAGACAAACAACTCGTCTTGCAAATAGTCTTTGAAAAAGGGAGAAATGGAGAAATAGCATATCATCACAATGATGTACAATGTATGTCATGAAACATCGTGGTTGGAAACTAAAATCAGTACGCAAAAGTGTACAAGCATGTTGTTTTTTTGTTCGAGCTTTTCCCGGAAATAACTAGGCACCTAGTTGTGGGAACAGTATACATGAACTACATGTGAGTAGCTACTACATTACTCGTGAAACATCATCATTATCGGCCCTTTTACCGTTACACCACCATATACGGATATCCCCTCAGAACAGGAATGGTTAAGGCCATAATATGCCCTGCGGGCCAAATATTTTACAGCTAAGGATTGATAGACTTCACACGCCTTAGAGAACATTATGGAGAATGAAATAAGAAGATTTCCTCATGTATGCAGAGCGCACAGGTTTCCTCACGATCTTTTAAGTCTTATAATGTACATAGTTTTACACACGTAAAAAGCACACGTACATACATACACACGTTAATGTACACGCCAGGATTAGATTCTAGTATTTTAATAATAAAGGAAAATATTTTAACATCAGATGTCACAACTATATTGGCATCGCTGGTGGTGCTGGGGATGGGGTCTTCGGGTCAAGTGTTCGCGGCGTCTGCGTTGCGTGGACTTCGCTTCTTCCAGATCCTGCGGATGGTCCGCATGGACCGGCGCGGGGGCACCTGGAAACTGCTTGGCTCCGTCGTATATGCACATCGACAGGTAATCCAATTGATAATAACTTTCCAGTTTAACACACGTCAAATAAAAGGCTAGTAAAAAGGGTAGGCAGAGGAGTGCACTACACTCCCATGTTTCACCACTTACGTTACAGGAAACCCCATTTATTATACTTTCCAGATAGTACGAGTCAACGTCCTTAGCCTTTTTCAATATAGATACTCATATATGATAAGATATTGCTAACACGATCACGTCTTTCACTTTCGCGACGTTCAAAACTGGAATGCTCATATATTTTACGTCTCATATCATGGTGTTTGACTGATGTACTCGTCATTATTACAAAACAATTGGAAAATTGTATCTATTATACTCAATATACAATTGTATCTATTATATTCTTGTATCTATTATCTATGTTTTCATATTAAACCTTTCTTTGAAGACTTTAGATCACATATCCGCTGAATGTTACGACCTAGGTACAGGTAGGTAGGAGCGTAAAAATATGTTACATAATATAAATTATCACAAAACCACCCATTTATTTTGTTAAGGACAACCTCTGTTTTGGGCACAATAAATGGAATATAAGTAGTACTTGCTTTTAAGACGTTCCTTAAATTCAGTAACAAATCTTCCTATGACAAAATTAAACTGAAGCCACGTTAAACCAAGACATGCAAAACAAAGATAATATTTCTATAAAAACCTATCATCGTTCAAGGAATCGATTAACCTATTTTTAAACTTTATTATAACGTATCAGACAGTTTTTTAACATAAATTACCGCACAAAATAAATTTCTCAACGAGTGTTCGGGCAACAAAAAAATATTCGCAAATACTATGCTGCCTACACAACCTAATTACTGCCAGTTATTTAAACCAGATGGTGGGAGTGTTTACGTCCACTCCCAATTTACCTGAAAAGCATATAACTATGTTTCTGAAAACAATAATATTCATCACAAAACAATTGTTGTTTTAGTCCTACTGAAACACAAGACGCACCTAAATTAGATATTTATTTCATCTGCTGTTCATGAACAAAACGAATAAAAATCGAGGGAAATTTTTGAAGATATCGTTTAAGTAGAGTTTTTTGCTCAGACACGATGAGTAGACGGAACGGAACTGGTAGCAATTTCCTCCGTCGACCGCCCAGATATAAACACAAAACAAGGCGGGACCCAATATCCACTCACAATCGGTTCAGGTTAAAGTTGCATGATCACAATGCAGAACAAATAAAACGAACCTCGCAGAGCTACATTTCGCTACTTTTGCAATATTGACTTAGTAAGTATCTACGTAGCGTACAGAAACAATGGACTTTTAAACAAGCCCATTTCAAAACAAACTTTTGCACTAATGCGATTATTAAATTAGATTCTCGCAGTGTTACTACGTGTTCGCGATGTTTTAGTATTCTATGTACGAATGTAGAATTGTTTGTGCTCGTTTATTTGAATATTTCTTATAATTTTTGTTTACAACGTCTCGTAAAACGAAGTATTATCTCACATCAGCGAGCTATTGTTCCCCGTTGGCCCTCGGATCTGTCGGCGCGATTCATTTTTATAAATGTCTGCCGTGATTGCATTCAAGTTGTGTAATGTGATGGAAATAGAACTCACCAAGTTTATGGCAATAAATAAATTCAACCTTCGTCGTAGCGTGTATAATATTATTTATTATCTACTATTAAGACATAATTAAGCGTCATATTTGAATATTAATGTAATTATGAAAGAATTACGCAATCATTTAATTAATAACATACTGCAATATTTGGTATGTATATAAATCAATAGATGTTTTTATACTTCAAAGTTTCTGTTTGTACATTAGTGTAGAGTTTTAAACACCTATATTTATATTTATTTGTCAGTTATGAAAACATAACCGTAGCGAAGAAAAGAAAACTGTAATCGATAATAAATCTATATAGTTAAATACAACTAAATCAAATTGGACAATTACCCTGAGACTTCGAGAACTTTCCATAGTTTTTAATACAACTCACAAATAATAGATGATTAATTATTATTATTGTTACAGGAATTGATAACAACACTGTACATAGGATTTTTGGGATTGATATTTGCATCGTTTTTAGTTTACTTAGCAGAAAAAGATGTGGCTGACACGAAATTCAAAAATTTTGCCGAAGCCCTATGGTGGGGAGTTGTAAGTATGAATTTCATTTTTATATATTAATTGTCACTATTATAATTGTGTGTATTGAACGCCGAAATACATAAAATCCGTTCCTCGAAGAAATGATCGGACGTAAAGAAGGCTTCATTAATTCCCAGGCGATTCTAACATATTTTTTTTATTATAATAAAATCGTTAGCGGGTCCAGTGCAGACATAAGCCACACAAAGATATTGAGTAATGTATACAAAATTAAAATAGATTGAGATATTCCGTTGTAATAAAATCATTAGTGGATCCAATGCGGAACATATAAGTCTATGACATAGAGACAGCTGTTGATATTACGTAATGTATAAAAAATAGTAACATAATATCGTGTAGTATAATTTTACAAGACACGTCCATTACTAAGTATTGAGTTTGTTCGTGTGTAGATCACGCTGTGCACCGTGGGTTACGGCGATATGGTGCCGCAGACTTGGCAGGGGAAGTTCATAGCGTCCTTCTGCGCGCTGCTGGGCATCTCATTCTTTGCGTTACCCGCTGTGAGTACCATCACTTACATTTGTATGACTTGACATATAATTACATTTCTTAGCGAAACTGGCTGATAAGAAATCGAATGAATCATCGAATATGGATATATTACGTCTTGCTTTCGATACTCTATGCGTACCTCGCGAGAGTCTGTCTTCGTGACCATAAAATAATAATTTATTTTACGCTTTAAATTGTTAGTCTTCGAATTCTCAGTGACAATGATAATCTTATTGTTATGTAACTGTTTCTAAATTTAATTTGTAATTTTGTAGTAAGATCACAATTGGCATTAAAATATATTTTGTTTGACGCATGTCAAATAACCTACCCGTATTTTTTTTTATTTCGTGTGGATCAATTAATTAAATTCATTTTAATAGCAACACTTTCCAACTACTAACTTACTATTATTAATTTTATTTTGAAAATAACCGTTAACTTGTTTACATTTTTATTACTTCTGAACTCTGATTTATGATGATAGGCCAAATTTATTGTGTAGACGTCGGTACTTCTGGATTTGTTTCTTAATGCCCTCATAAATTATAAAAATATTTTTCAAACTAAATCTGAAAATATCTATGGATTTTTATAAATCGAAACTTTCTTATTTTTATAAATATCAAGAAAATTATCATAACTATACGTCAAGGTAGACTTCAACTCCCGCGCATCATTTACCACTTGATCTAATATTCAAGTGTCCTATGTTGTGGGCAGCGGCACCGTAATAAGTGAACAGATGGCAGCTCTGTCGCCTAGACGGCACTACTGTCGCATTTGAATAAACGGCAGCATTATCGTCTTGTTTAACAAGGTGTTGCCAACATTATTAACTTGTATCTTATTTCCTAAAGGGTATCTTAGGATCAGGGTTCGCTCTCAAAGTGCAGCAACAACAAAGACAGAAACACATGATCAGGAGGCGACAGCCCGCGGCCACGCTGATCCAGGCGCTCTGGCGGTGCTACGCGGCAGACGAGCATTCGATGAGCGTGGCCACTTGGAAGATCCACCAAGTGCCTCTACCCAGTCCACAAACTAGGTAAATTTTCATATCGGTCAATTTACCTACCACGCCTATAATCCCCGAAGAGGTAGACAGAGCAGTGTAGTGGACTTCCACGTTTAATTTATTCCATATTATACCCATTAAATGTATACAGCTTTACTTCTGTATCAGTCGGTTTTATATTCAACACCATTTCGGCTACGGCCTGTTTCGATCAAAATACATTTTTTAAAACTTTTTTTAAGAATGAAAACAGCTTGGAAATATTTATTAGTCACTTTGTTCCGATTTTTGTCAAACTATTAATAAAACTTTGTTAAAGTTGGAAAACGATTTCAAATTAAAATATTAAAAAGGACTTTTGGCATTTTGATAGTAATATCATTCATTTAAAGAAATACTCGTAGAATACGTTAGAAAATATCATGAGCCAAAAGAATCTCAACTAATATAACTTCAGCCAGTCACGAGAAGAGAAGCTCTCGAAAAAATCCACAATAGAGTATTTACTAAGTGGCACGACATCGAAAGAAAGTTTTTTCACTGTTGACCTAACACTTAAACTAAATCTTGAGAAACAGCTGCGACCACAATGCTAACTTAGTGGATAACAGTGTCTCTTTTGAGTGCTAAATCTATTTCTGCGTCAGGCTCACAAAAGTTCCCATGTTATTGAAAGATTTATTAAATAAACACAAATCTTTATCACCAACCTGCACTCCTCTATAAAGACCTCTAAAGTGTGGGAAGTCTATCCATCCGCACTTGGCCAGCGTGGCAGACTATGGACTTATACCTTAATTCTAATAGGAGTCATTGTCCAACAGTAGAACCATAGAAGTTGATGATAGTGACAATGAGCCCATGCTACTAGATCCCTAGTCGGAAAAATCGTAGTGTTTGACGAAAGCTGATTGGAAACGAATGATAATTGTATACATTTGACAGTCGCGTAATGAGTGCATCATTCAAGAACAACGCGTCCTTTGTGTCGCGGCTGCCAACCATCCGGCGGCACAAGAGCACCTCGCTGCACTCTCCCGCGCCCCATTCGAAGCCAGCACATCGTTACGACGTCAATGCGAGCGCGGAAAACCTCGGTAAGCTTGTTAACAATTCAAAACAACGAAAAAACATCCATTTGTGCCATCTAAAACAACACTATCCTCACTTTTACGTTCAACATTCATACGTACCTCGTTTTGTTAATTTTCAGACTGTAATTTCACAAGAAAACAAGATAAGTTTAATTGGCAGAAACAATTTCCACCACATACAAAAAGGATGTAACTTTTTTATATCCGATCAGTAGGTATATTGGCAAATGCATGCGAATAATATATTTGAATATCAGTATGTCATAAAAACTACACCAGAGACATGAAAAATTAGTAAGTTGTACAACAATCGAGAAAATTCGCAAAATATATATTAAATTAACCAAAAATATTAAACAAAATAAAGTAAACCACACTCCTAATACAATGATAATAAAGTATGAAATTTGCTAAACCATAGACATTTAGTGACGCCGACTTCAAAATTGGTAGACGAAACCATCGACCTAAACAAAATTGTGATTGTAAAACACGAAGCGTAGCTTCTCAGCTAATTCCAAAGGACAATTGATAACAACCAGCAAGAGCTTGGGCAATCCACCTGCTCGTAACCCACTAACGACACAGCTATGCACAGTGTATTAATAACTAGACGAACTGAGCGTGATATGATGTTGCCCTGTTTCATAGATAATCGTACAACGGGCGGGGACCATGCGTGTTGTCTACTCCATTGTTGGAAAAGCTGCTTTCAAGGTTTTATACTTCATCTTTTAGACGGCACCATGGCATGACAGTTACAGTCGATAAACTTTGCTGCGTTTCTTATTAATTCTTATATATTAGCAAGGATCTTTCAGATAATTGTGAATACACGAAAATCGACGATCTTAAACAGCGTTGCTCTATTGGTAGCGGAGGAAACGTTCGAGTTCCGGCGATTACCGCTACGTCTCTTAGCCAGACATGATTGCTGATGTTCTAACCTACCTTCTACTTCTTTCTATTTTTGTCACTTTTTGAAATAAAAAATGCACCCGCGTAGATAAAATACCGCTTCGAAATGACTTATAGGTATCGCAAAACAGAAGCTTCACATATCAACAGTTGTGTGAGCGAAGTTTGCTTTTAAATGATCGCTTCTGCGTATATGCTAAAGTAGAACGACAAGGATCCGATACGAAGATTGCATAAAATTGCGTTCCTTTAGACTCATAGATCACGGTTCACATAATGAATTTTCCAAAGGTACAGTTCAATTTAGTATTCCTGAATTACTGGAATGGCTTTGTTTAAAGCTTATATATTTTAAGTTCGATAAATATAAAAAAATTTGAGTAATCCTTACACAGCTTGGCGTTTATTTATGCATGCGAGTTAGTTGAATTTTTCAAGATATTGATCTCTGTTTGAACTGATATGTAGGTGGGTACATAAGGTGGGTAACATATCTATCTCTTATATTCATACATCCACTTTTTACAAAATATACTGTACAGTCCGCCTGTCTATACTTGACGATAAAAATCGTTTAATCATTGCTAAAAAATTAGAAACATATTATGACGTATTAAATTTCGAATTCGCGTCAAGGTTCAAAACTATTTTTTTGGAAAAATATTCCAATACATGCGTGGAATTGTCTGAATCATGATAACGCAATTTGCAGGTAATTATAACAGCTCAATCATTACTTTAAAAGCTATAAAAATATCAACGAAAGAATTTATCGAAAATTGTCATTGTTTAGTTCCATACGACGTCACACCAAGAAGCAATTAATTTAATTTCGACTAATTTCGAGAAAATGTTACAAAAGTATATGCTTTTGACTATTTACGCATAAGAATAGTACTTTCTTGTTTTACTGTGAATTTAATACAAAAAAAGATAAAAACTGATCTACTTCACATGTAAGCTGGAAGACTGAATTGTTTTATAAGTGTATCAGTTATATGTTATTATTGTCAATTATACTTTCTCTTCAAATATATAATACGGAAAGTAATGGTAATATACACATTTATATAAATATATATATTTGAATAAAGACCAGAAGTTCGTTGCGACAAACCGAGGAAAACGCGCGATAGCGTTCATTAGAAAAACGTATGTCGAGCAGTGGATTGAAACTGGCTGCTTATAATTTTGACGCTGATAATATAAACGTAATTAAAGTGACTAATCAGTTATTTCAATATTATCAAAGGTAACACAGAACGTAATATTATTAACGGCCTCAAAGTCCAAATATTCTCACCTTTTGAAACAAACTGCTGTCGTGGCTATTGTCTGAGTCATACTTACGTGAAAATAAATTTTCATCAAAAATGTCCATTGAGCATCATGTATTTTTAACACACTATTAGTTCCACAGTGCAATATTAACACATGAACTTTTTATTCGTCAATTCCAATATTTATTAGCAATAACACAGATAAACGATTCATTGAATTTCATATTGAAAAGTTCGTGATATTTTACTTACAACAAAACGTAACCCACACTTGAGGCTCGTTACCGCCTTTGTAAGAAAGAGATAACAAACCGATCGATAGTTTGCTTAGACATTTAAGTGGCAACCACTGCATTGACCTCATTATTTAGGTGTTTCTTTGATGCAGAATAACAGCAGGGAACGTTATTAAATCAATTTCAATTTTAGGTCAAAAACATGTTTAAGCGCGAAAATACTAAACATGAATTTGTATAAATTTACTCGTCCATACTTTTCGTATTTCATATGAAATAAGTTATAAAAGACTAAGCCAGAACGATTTAAATAGTACCAAAATTTTTAATTATTTTTCTGCTAATCAATTGGTGCTAATACATACACTTATAAGGGTAGGTTGTCAAATATATTTTTAGTGTAACAAAAGTTTACGTGACATATTATTGCATTTTGATTGACATGAGTTTGGTTAAACGCCTCCCTGTCCCTCACCACGACTTTGATTGTTACTACTACTTTTTTATTCGTTCTTCTAAGTTAAATATTTTCTAAATACTTAAAAAAAATTAAACTTTAAAATGAAATATACGAAAGTACTATTATAAGGGATTAATTCGATGGAAGTCAATTAAACCTAGATTTAATTCTCGCGTAAAAACGAATCTGACGTTTGACTGACGTTCCGCCAATAATTTTTGGCTCTCTAGAGCACTCACGGAAAAATGGCGAAACAAATAGAATATCAAATAGAATCCGATTTAGTTCATTTCGGGCGTAGATAACCTTTAGGATGGAGTGCGGGAAGGGATGAGTGTAATATGAAGGTTTCCTTCCTAATTAAATGCAGACGTCGTAAAAGCGTAGATAAAATGTATACGCCATTATAGGTCGACGTTTCTAATATTGATATTCACGTGTGCGTGTATCCTCGTGAAGGCTATATTTTACCATGATATTAACGTGCGTGTATTTTTAAGGCTCGATTTAAATTAATATTGCTAGATATACCTACTAATGAGTCTTTTTATCACGACAGCAATTTATAACACAATATCCGAAAAGTCAATTTCGTGTGTTTTCTAAAATATGCAGTTGTTTTATATGGAAGCGTGATGGAGATAGCATAAAATATTCATTCGGTTATTTTAGTTCCTCAACAACAGATAGCACTGTACTGTTTTGATACTATGGTTGTAACTTTAAGCTGAAAATATGAAAATATGCTTAACGCGTAATTCTTCATGCTAAATGCAACTTGGTTAATAGATAAAGTCATTGGGCATTAAGTCCCTTCTTCGACCCTTAACTTTAGGTTAAGAATAAGAACAAGATAAATTCAAAACACTTCGTCTTGACATAATTTGTCGACTTTTATTACGATGCAAAACACGTAATTATCAATTATTTACTATCCAATAACATGAGTACAATGCATCAAAAATATATGATTTTTATATTAAAAAATAAAACAAAGTGGCATTTCATTACGCGCGACTCGTTAATAGAGTATAGATTCATGTTGAGGTGTTTATTAAGTATTTGAATGCATTAATTGGCCCGGGAAGTACTCTCAACATTGGTGTGGATCAATTATTTGAATAAAAATGTGTAATTCAGCCATTAAAACTTTAACTTTATTATATATCGATTTTGAACAATGTTTTACCAAGATTTAATAACATCTTGCTATATTTACTACACGGAAGCATTAATATTTATCTATGTACGTAGCAGTTGTTTAAATTTTCGCAACACCACGCTCTACTTATCTCTATGGGTCAGATAATTAAAACGATTCGATATAATCGCGCGAATTTCTTTCATATAAATCATGTCTAGTAAAAAACGTTATCACTGATATTAAAAATTCCCTGTTTATCAAAAGCAAATGAAGGTGCAGATTTTTCAGCCGATAACCGATTTTGATCATATAATTACTTTTATACCAAACATTCAATGAAATCGTTCATTCGTATTTAGGTATAGCCGCTAATATTCCAAAAGTCGGTAAATTTAATAGCTTCTTTGAAAGCTGAGTTTTTAAATATTAATAAACGATTGTATCCGACATTTTTCAATTTTCAAGACATTTCATAAGGAATACTAAAAAATATTATTGCACCATAAAGCCTTGTTACGGTGCGGTTGATGCGGGCGTATAAATAATAAAGTTTAGAAACGTTTCGTTTTCCAGAAACGAAATCAATTTTGTGTCTTACAGTTGTAACTACAAACCGTTTTATGTATCGACATCACTTATTTAAAATGAGACAAGTTTTTGAAATATATAAAAACTTTTTTACCGTAGTTTTTTCATCTGTAGCAAATAACGAAAGTTAGTAGTAATAGGTAGTTCGCCACATAACAATTATAAACGAATTCAACATTTTGAACGAATAAATTAATAATCTACAAAAATTGAAACTCACTCAGGGTAGCTATTGACAGGCAGACGGGCGGATAAAATTGGAATATACACGATAACATATAAAACAGAACAAACAAAAAATCAATAATTACAAAGGGTCGTTCTCCGCGTGAGATGCGAATGGGCTGTATTCGTTTTTACCCAACTGTAGCTGGAAACATGTTTGAAAACTGTACAAATAAGGGTACTTGTACGAGAAATGGGAGGGCTCGCGGAAGCACAAGTAGGTCCTGTGTTGAAGTGTACGTGTGTGGGTTGACAGGCGCGAGCAACGGCCGCTCTGGACGCTCTCGACCCGTCAACCCATCGTACAGCGAGGACTCTGTGGCCGAGACAGCACTCTCCAAGAGAAATTCCGACGGTAAGAGCTGAAGTGGCTACAATAGTTATCTTTCATCCGATACGAAACCCTGCCGCCTTACTATACGCCCTCTGTCGCTTTTCATCTACAAAGTTTCTATCGTAAAAAAATAGAAAAATCATAAACAAAACATCATATGAATAAATATAGTAACTAAATACAATACAAATAAGTATACAGTCAAATGTTTTCAAAAACCGGTAAACGTAAGTTTTAAAACAAATTTTTAAATAATGCGCAAGTGCTTAAGTGTAAATGATATTTTAAAGTAATCAGCCATTAAAAAATAATTATGTCACACCGAATCGAATTAATTATGAACACGAAGATTATTTAAATGGTATTTATTGAAATACGGACATTATATTACTCTTGTTACATACGTTGTACTGAAAACACAATTTTTTTCTCTGCATGTGGTGCGGTGCATATATTATTATATAGAAAGAAGGAAAGAAAAGAAGGAAACTTTTTTAGCATATGATATTAAAAATCTCAGGACTGAACTACAGCGATTACTCTACTGGTCTTCATTTTCAGGACAGCTTTAAACGTTGCACTTCGAATGGCTTACAGTAAATCATTTGGATTTACCATAAAGCTGATAAACTGCTGAATCTGGAACAGAGGATTTTATGGAAAAGCTGAGATTTTCCTGCTCACCCTTTCAGTTTAATAATATATTGAGGTCGTGCAACTAGTAGGAATTAAGTTCACGTCTTTATAACCACTCGGAGTATACTAATTTATTTATGTAAAATCCAACGCGAAATCTTCTCGGTGTACTTCGGTTTAACCGTAAAAACTTTTAACTATCACGCATAAATGTTATGAGCCAATACTATAAACATATTAATTATCCCAGTATACTGCAATAAGAAAATAAAATATGCTGAAAGCATGGAGAATATTTTTGGAAAATAATCGTAATAACAACACCATAATATCAGTGTAATTTTTTATCTTAAAATTTGTGAAATGTAGGTTCAGAAACAACATGCCCGCTAAAGGACGCTCCTTTGTTCCATCAGTTAGCATTGGAGATTATACCTTCATCTATAAATGTTATATTAAGTATATTAATAAAGTAAAGAGAAATCTTAGTACCCATTGTTAAGCATTTTGCGCGCAATGAGAAATGTGAGATTTGGGACAGTTAATATTTATATAGAGGAGGATTGCTAGAAGGTAAAATGTATGTACAATGTTGCAAACACATTAAATTAAATAAAACGAAAAATGTATTACTCCCTGTTAATTACAGATACATAATAGTCTATGGTCAGACGACAGCAAAGAGTAAAGGTTTATAGATAATGTGCTTTTTGAAATAAGAACCTCTAAAAACGTTGAAACCTATAAATGTAATGAATTATAGACAAATTATCACCGCTCCTGGAGCACTAGTATATTTAAATAACCATAAAACTGATGCAAAACACATAACTTTGCCATAAATTATATAGATTGCTTTCTGTGAGGTCAGGAAAAATTCTGTCAAAGCAATGAGTTTCTGAGCAATTTCAAGTAAAGTGCCGTGTTTGGGAAATTTAGGATGGATAATCCGCTTACCCGACTTATATTCTATCGTACACATTTACGCCAAATATAAAAGACATAATGTTTAATGATACCCGAAACTAACTTCGTTTGAAAGAGTAGTATATTTTGCATAGACAAATGCAATTACTTTAAACAATTCAGTTATTGTATTTCCATTGACAACAATAACTTTTCTTTTCTACTGAATATTAAAATATTTGAAGATAAAGATGCTTTCTTTTCATTTTCAATGTCGTCGTTTATTAATATTTTTAAAATTCTCAAACATTTATTTAATCTAGTTTAATTTAGCTTAGAAATACCTACTCGTATATGATTACAATGAACTTCGTACGTAAAATGTATGAAACAAAATATTGAATTATACCAGACGAAAATACATTATGTGGACTGTCAAATATAATGATATTGTATGATAAGGTTTTCATGTATGATAACACTGAGTCTAGACCTTGCTAATCGTCACTAGACAATCAATTAATCCTTGGACTAATTTATTGTGTGAACGATTAATTTAAATTTATATAAAACTATATGTGCACATGTATTTTAAAGTTTAATCGTACAGTGAGTATTAACTGGAATATCTACATAATCGTATAAAACGTAAAAGAACTGAATAAACAACAAAAAAGTGTTCTGACAGATTATTTAATAATAAAATGCAATTTCTTTTTACGCCCTTATTCAATAGATATATAGGAGAATTGTTACATAGCCCTGAGCTCATAAATATTTCACAGCGAAGGAATTGAGAATGAACCTACCAATACTATACGCACGTACCTTTGTGTAACAAAGGTCTGAATAATACCCGTAGGGGCAGCGTCAGAGCAGACTTCGTTACACAGATAGAAATTTGCTTAGTTTCCTCGATGACAATCAATCTTCCTCGATAGCACGGCGGTATACGTACCTGTCTGAGATTTAGGTCAATAGATATCTTGTTGGACAGTCGATGCTCCACTTGCAAAACCCGATATGCTTTCGATATCTATTACAATCAAACTGAAGCATGTACGCGGAATTGAATTATAATCCGTAGAGTCTATATACAAATGGGCAAAAACAAAACAGTTCAGTGCCTTTCTATGCGTCGCTTTTTTTTATTATGTTGGTACTGAATTCTTATGTGTTATAAGTAAATACGAAGATAAACGGTGTCAGACATATAAGGAATGCATACATGATTTTAAAAAAATATTCGTAATATGCAACTTCGTTTTTACCAGAAATTTTCCATAATGATTATGGTCGCATTTCGAACATTAGGTGATTACTAATGGATATAAGGATCCTTAGATTCTCAATAATCGAATAGTCTTTATGTACATATTTCTTTAATTGTGATGAATAATTCAAATGTAACATATAAACTTTATATATTTCAGCATACGAAATCCTGAAACTGAAGTGTAGTGACGACATTTTCAAATACATTTTTAATCATTAGCCATTATTCATTGTATTAAACATGGAAACACATTTTTTATTGGTCAAAATTAAGTTAATGATATCTTGTAAACGGGACATTTAAACAAATTACACTTTCCAATTTAAAACTAACAACCAGTCTTATTAACAACTTAGGTTTACTAATCGTACTAACTGACACTACCAGTCCTATGTCAGCAGTCCTATTCGAAGTCAGTTGCAGATGTCTGTGAGTGGCAGTAACTACTGCCTGCTCGTTTGCTCTTTTCTTGGAAATAAAAAACATGTTCAACTTAACTTGGAAATGATAAAGCGCCACAAGCATTTTAAAATTTTTTTCATTACATTACTTTATAAATGTTGGGATATGAGTGTGGATTTTCAACTCTCTCTTTAATTAAATTAAAACTTCAAATGGGTCTGTACATATTTGAAGAATGCCGAAACGTTGATTGAGCTCCGTAGAAATCCCCTTTTCATTCTTCCACTCCAGCTAAGCTCTCCAGCCCGTCTTCCAGACCGTAAAGCCTAATGGGACTCTAATAATTCTAAAACCTCTTATACCGAAAATTCACTTTCTATTTTCATTCTATTTATACACGATATCCAAACGAATTTACAACTGAAACTTTCAAATATAGGTCGGGCGTCTCATTATCCAATACTTTGCATAACTATAGTTCCCTTAATACTGCAGTAGAAATGATTTAAACAAATATATTATGACATCTTTGTGACGTATACAATTAAACATAAAAGCGATGTACATACATTTAAGCATTTTATTGATTTTGAAACCTTTAAGCAATTTTAATTTGATCTCATATTTTTATTTCAAAATCGTGTAGGTATTACTGTATTATTAATACCATTTTTATTAATGCCAGTGTGCGTATTGTAACTATAGATATAATTAAATTTTATCAGTAAATGTGTTGATCGAACATCAGCTCGATGCAAAATAACTACGGATCATAGTCTATTTTAGCTAGCACATCACACCTACATAATGTATGTGTGCTCTATTACAGTAGCTGTGTCTAAAAATTCAATTCGAAACAGCAATGCTTCTGCATTATTCTGTTTCACTTTATCAGTGCAGGAATAAAACGGACTACGGTCTGTTTAGTCATTTGTGTAACTTGTCATATATTATAATGGGTAGAAGTAAGTCTCAGTTTAAAGTCGTAACTAGCAATAAGGTTCGTATTAAGTATACAATATTTTATGGTCAATATTCGTTCCAATTTTTGCGTATATTATTTTATTTATAGTGTACACAGAAAAGTGCAAAGATATGTTTACTGATAGTTCCAAATGTCCATATATAACCATCATCATCAAATTACGTAAAATCATTTATTGATACTGGTATTTATATATTTTCCAGTAAAAATAATTAAAACAAGAATAAATTTTGAATTCACTTGATTGACATGTTGGCATCAAACATCGAGACTTGATTACGAAAACGGAACGACAGTAAAAAAAACTGACAGTACTTTGAACTATTGAATTTTGTATTGAAGTGAGAACATCTAAAATAAGAATTGAGATAAGAAGAACGATGACGAAAAAAGGAATAAAATGAGAAGAACAATTACATGCAAATGCAAAAATATTTAACTGAACACGGATTTAAACATAATATATGTATTTATTGTATAGATAATATAACCATTCTACATACAACATGTACATGTACATATTCTCATCATTACTCTGGGTCGAACGGAGAGCTTGTAAGAATGAATAAATAAATAAAACATCGATACGAAACATTATTTTATATGGTAAATGTTCCAAAGTTAATTTTACCCGAGAACCTAATTCTTTCACAACAAATTTGTAATTTTAATCTCGCTCTTATAATCCGCATTATTCAAATTGTACCAAGAACAATGTTCCAGACACGTGAAACATAATGAATAAACTTTTACACAGGAACAACGACATGATTTTCTCTCTTAGTGCTCAGTTCTGACTCATCTACGCGCAACATTCATGGCGATATTCGATTCTATTGGAAAGCAATTGGAAAAAACCATTAAGATTTTATTAAAATTTGGTTGTTAAATTAATATATTTCTCGTTTCGATGCTTACTTTATAATCTTTGATAATTTATCTACAAATTATTCAGTGGTTGAAAAGTCAAGATGAGAAGCTAGCTTTTGGCGCCATTTCCTTATCAATTGAATTTTTTTTCAGATGAAGACGATGAGCCACGCTGTGTTACATTGACACCAAGACACAAAGCTGCCATTCGATTTATAAGAAAGGTATGAATCTGAATAAATTATATCTATATATCATATGATAATATACAAATTAACTTAATCTGGTAATATTTTCATTATCTGTTCTCTGTTAGACATCAAATGTTACTATTGGACGTTTTCCAAATGTTAGTCCCTTGCTCATTTAATAAAGAGCGTTGCCTAATAACATCTTTAAGTCGAGTAAGCTTTAAAAGCTTTTGTGAGCGAATATATAATCTAGTGTTATATAGAAAGGTTACTGACACAAGTAATGTCTAGTCAAGTACTTTACTAAATTTTCTAATGCAGTACACTTATAATACTACAACCATCACTAATTTGTTTATAATATTCAATTACCAGATCTATTCTTTAAATTATATAATAATACCAAAATAGGCTTTCTACTATTTTGACATCAATAACTGGACAAAAAAAAAACAATTGTTAATAAATACTCTTTATTCGTTATAAGGCAATACTAACAAACAAAAAACACATTCAGTCATAACTTACCCAATTAACATTACAACATTTATTTACCTAAAACATAAAAATCTTAGTAATTCTGTAAACCAAGTAATACTATCCATGTAACGTGCATATATCACTTTGAAAAAAAAAGCGCTTGAAAATGCATGCGAACTGTGCGTTACGAAGTAGGTAATATATATTTGACAACATAGATATAGATCGGCAATAGAAAAAATGCATATTTCTAATAGAATATTATCTAACAAATGCATTAAAATAAAAAAAGCCGTTTTATATAACAACAAAACAAACTTATAAACAAAATATAACAATGAAAAACGAACAGACAATATTTTGGGTTAAAAACCATACAGTGCCTAATATGTGTAGTTCGTAAAAATAGATTGGTCGGTAGGTAAATATTTTGATTGCCCTAAGATCGTGCTCGCGAGAAACAAAAAGCTCCAGTTCACCTCGCAGTTGCTACATAATTGAAGAGGCGGGTGAAGTAGCAAAGTTAAGTAGTCATTGGGGTGGCCTGAATTATTAAGTTGTTTACAATGTCCAAACCCTATTACTTGACCGCTCTATTTTCGTATTTTGCATCTTTGGACATTTTATATATGTAGATTGTTTAATTTTCGAACATTCTGATCCAACGTGTCAATCAAGAAACATGAGGGCACAGGCAGTATTATAAGTAGGTACAGTTTTAAGTACCACATGATATTTCTATTCCAACAGAGTGTCATATAGCTACCTAAATTTGTTTATGATCCAAGTTTTTTTGTGTTGTCAAATTCTGACAGATGAAGTATTTTGTCGCGCGTCGTAAGTTTAAAGAAGCTTTAAAACCGTACGACGTCAAGGACGTTATAGAACAGTATTCAGCGGGCCACGTGGACCTCCTCGGGAGAGTGAAAAACGTCCAGACTAGGTAGTACTCCTACCCAACGAAACCTTGTACGCCTTGCACAACCATTTTACTTATACTCTATATTTAACTCCTTCTCTCGTCTGGACTCTACACCACTGTCTTGTACTTTAGTAGTCGGATTTCCGCTTAAGATCTAATAATGTACGTCTTTATGTAGCTGAACTCTGTAGTGTGTGATGCTATTTTTATTTTAGCCTTCATGTGCAACAACAAAAAAATACTGACACTGAAAGTTTCCTTTCAATTCACACGCCTGTAAAGTCTTCGCATTATTGTAGGGAAATTTTCAATGTTTCTCGGACGTTACTCAATATGTTTCCATGAAAGGTACGGTACTAGGAACATGACGTCACTATTCTATATCCATCAACAAATATGACCAAGTTGTGTGTTCATTAAAAATCGCATGTCTTGTTAATTTTGGTTTTTACGTGACAGATTGACTATACGGTTTGTAATTTGACTTTAGATGTAACAGATAAACTTACCCCGAATAGCTTTTGACATGGCATGCATCACCTTTAATACAAGAATACGACCAGTAGTACATCAACATTGTTTACTGTTTTACGCCCTACAAATAGTTCATTTCATGAATACATTAAACAGTAAGCCAACGTGAGGTTCGCAAAGATAAATTGAACGCTACACAAGTCAATAATTTAGCATATGCGTACTTTGCATGCATACTACATGCATTTTTACTCTTACTGTAAGAGGATCATACTAGCCGTTTACATGTCTACCAATATATATCAAGATATCAAACTTACCATATCAGAGTTACTTCCTAAGTCGCTCAGCTGTAACAAAACCGACAAGAGCATTAAATACACATCTCTTTACTAACAAATACTAATATATTTTATCATTACGTAAAAAAAATCTATTCAAATCATATAATAATATAATATAGAGATTATTATTCATATAAATCGTAAAATACGTAAGGGACCACAGCCTTAAGGGGTGCACGTACGGAAATTGAGGTAGCGCAGAACGATTAGCCCCAATACTCGGGGGAAAGGTCATTTTCGTCCTAATATCTTCTAATACCTCGAGTGAATGTACGTCTATTTTATTCGCATTGTTGAGGAAAACTTTACGCTCATTTGCGAGAAATATTTTTTCCTGCAATTGGTCTTTCAACATATGTAGTACATAATGTACCTATTTTAATCAATATTTTAACCATGAATTATTAAAATTAAGTTTTTCCCGCCAAAAACATTTTAAGGAAGTGTGTTTGATTTATGCTAGAAAGCTCACGTGTAATGTCTGAAATCTGGTTATACTTAATAATAATCTTTACATAACCGAATGAAAACGATTTATTATGATTTGTTAGACTATACTTAGTTTAGGTCAATTAATTGGGTTTAAATTAATAGCGGGAAAAAAATTTAAATCAACACAATGAAATAATTGAAAAGAAATTGTCTTTGTATTAATCTAATTCTCTTTGGCTTTAATTAGTCTATGCGAACGCTATTGGAATAATTATGTAATTATTCGCTTCATTTTTGAAACGCTAATGAGGTTAGAATTAGGTTAAACTGAAACACAAAGAAAGATTTCTTTGTGTTTCAGTCTAACCTAAGTGATATTTTTATCAATATAGTTGAGGCCTAATTGAAAATAATAATATGCACAAAATATTATTCAAATAATTAAAAACTCAATTATCAAAATCATAAAACTTATTAAAATCAAAATTTAATTCTTTATTTAAATTGTAAAACAAGATTCAAAAGCCAATTTTTAATTTATATAATAAGGGTAATCATGGAATAAAGATAATATATGGAATAATAAACAATGATAATAGCGCTTAAGAGAATTTAAAAAAATGAAACACTAAATACATTATATTCCTAGGATTGTTTATGGTCTATGGAAATATGTTTAAATTTATGTATATATAAAAGTGACGGTAACAAGTAACTTTGTATTGAGCCACGCGTCGTTCTTTTTTTCATTTCGTGTAGCTCAAGTATTTTGTCGCACGGAAGAGGTTTAGAGAAGCACTGAAACCTTACGACGTGAAAGATGTGATAGAACAATACTCCTCGGGGCACGCGGACCTGCTAAATCGAACCAAGAACCTTCAGTACAGGTGAGATATCATGTGACGGTGACAGCTGTACCGGTGCGTCTGTTACGCCGCAGGGCTAAGAAAATGCTTTGTATGAAAGAGAGTGATGGTGTAACAATGAGAAAGGGTATGCTCCAACAGTTCGAAAATGGATAAAGAATGGCAGATACTTCATCATTCAGCTCACAGATTTTAATATTTGACTTACAATGTAAATTAGGGTAATATTCAAGTTAAATTGACTTTTAAATACATATTAATATTAAGCACTCGTAAAACTTATGTAGGATTACGATCTTATTTTCAATATCCTTTGACATTGTCTGATAATAAAAAGTTTTGAATAGATTCATATATTCGTATACGCTTGGTCAAAATAATTAAGTCCCCATTATTTTTGTTGACTTAAAAATGTATCTTGCGAACCGCGATTAAAATTCCATAACTCATTGAAAATGAAAATCAACACACAATCTTTTTAATTTCATAGTCGAGATAAAATTTTTGCATGAATATACTGCTCAATTTAAATATTAAAATAATGATAAAATAGTAAACTATTTAAAGCAGACACTTTTGCTCGCTTGCTATTTGTTTCTACTAGAAATTAAAATTTCTCTATAAATGTTATCCACACAGATATGATTATTATGTATATATATTGAACATAGATCTAATCATTTATCAAAAATTAGCACTTTTCTTTAATTCAATTATAAATTAGTTTGTTTTGAAGCTGTATGAATAACATTCTTCGAAATTAAAGAAAATTTTGATTTCATGTGTTAATCGATCGTTCAACGTTCAAAAAGAATTAAACAAGGAACATTTGTAAATTATCAGCAAGTAAAATAAATAAATAAATAGATACAAATTAAAAGACAATGTAAAAAGTCGTTTACGCTTTTAGTTTCTTTTAATATGCTTACGTAATGTTTTTATATAGTTCCTATTTATTACTAAGTCATTAGTGACAACAGTACAACAGTGGACTAAAGATTTTCTTTTTGGTGGAATATGCCAAAATTAAAATATACGAACAAATGCATATTAGAAATATATGAACATTGTAAAGTGTTGCCAACGTGCAGTGAAATATATGGATTTGAATAAATTGATTTATTTGACGCCGCAGGTTAGTGATAACCGGCTCTATAAAAATAATACTGGCATAAAAACATTTGTCTAATAAATCAATAATAAAGAAAAACTCGACACGTTAAGTCTTTATAAAAGTTATAAGATAATCGAAATAATTGTCGAATTTTCAAACTGGACTATCTCTGTAACATTAATTTAATATTTTGTTCATTCTTGATATTTTACTTAAACTACTATTTAAACTTTTTAGAAACGATTGATAAAGTTTTGACAAACTCTAATATACACTAAATGAATATACACTAAAATTATTAAATATCCAAATTAAAATATATAAGTATAATGTTCAGCATAAATAACAATAAATCGCACCAGTAATAATGTAGGATATTTCAACGTTCTCGAAGATTCTACAGCTAATGGCGACCCCATTGTAGTATTTTGGGTGACCATTTACATAAATAATTTTATAGCAAATAATCTTTGATACTTCTCTCTCTATTTTAATAAAAAAATATGCTATATTTAAAGATTTGGCAATATTTTAAATATAAGATACTGTAATTCACTTGCACATTTTGCGTCGCTATTACAAGTCTGATGTGGTAGTAATGTTAGATTTTCATATCATGATCCTTTTTGCATGATGGGTGTTTTCCCAATTTATTGCTTTGTCCCATATCTAGCATGCACGGTACGTCAACAAGTGATAATGTGGTTTGTATAGTTGTCCTGGTTTTTTATTATCTAGTAACATTTTCCTTTCTATCTTCGTATTTAAATATTTTTCATGAATTAATTTTGATTTTTAATCGAATTGCAAATAATTACCTATTGATTTTTTATTGACAAATCACAAATCTCTCTTGCTGTGCATTTTTTACTGAAATCCTGATGACTTCACTTCGAATGTCCAAACGTCGGCTGCAATTAGATACTGATTGATAAATATTTTGCCACTTAAAATACATGTTATTGGGTACACATGTGTTGAAAATCTAAAAGTGTTTTCATAGCGGAAAATTTGTTTATCTAAATGTGCTTCTGTTATGTGGGGCTATAAAACAGCTGCCTATTTACAAAGGTAAACAAATTATTACTAGTTTCAATATTTTCGCGCCTAAGTGATAAATTACGAGACATGATCGATCATGTATAGAGTGAGAATGAATTATGAGACAAGCCGCTAACCGTATTACGTAGCACGAAAACTGATAAACAGTTGCGAACGTTTTTCTAACTCAATCTTTCGCTCACAGGTTAGACCAAATTCTTGGAAAGCAAGGTTCGAAGGCTAAAGACGTCTACGCGTCTAAAATCAGTCTAGCTTCCAGAGTAGTAAAAATTGAAAGACAAGTGAGTCTACATATATTGATTGATTCATACATTTGTATTATGCTGTTGTTTATGTTGATTCATAAAATTGTATTATGAAAGAAACGAACTACATACGATGATTATTTTTAGGTAGATGACATAGAAAGTAAGTTGGATCATTTGTTAGAAATGTATGAAGAAGACAGACGGAATTCGAGAAGATTAAGAAACGGTATGAACGACGGCGGGGAGAGTGGCGCGTCTGGGGACGCCTCCTCAAGAACACGGCCTGCGTTAACTGACAAGCAGTGCTCAGAGCCAAACTCGCCCGTCTCCAGGATATACGAAGCCCCACCTCCCACAGCGCCAGCACTGCCCCACAAAAGACCAATGCATCGAGGCTACTCAGACTTAGGGACGCGATTCATGCGAAAGAAAGTTATTGTGAAGTAAGCTAAATATTTATGTGGAATATTATGTTGATAATATTAAGAACAGAAAAATTATCTATTATCTATTCCAAATAATTTTTGAGTGCTACGTATTTTACTAGATAATTTGTACCATTTAATTCTGATGAATCTTTTTCTTTTAAAGGTGTGTACCATGTGTATTGCTTCCAGAAAGTTCGTTCTAAATTTTTACATTATGAAAGTCTGTTACTAAGCTTTGCCACGTCCCTGTTACAGGACATCATCAAGTCGGAGTGGCGAATCTCCTAGAGACGACGAAGTAGTGATAGTGGTACCCACGGACCGCGAAGACACCCCCCCTCGCCTAGTAACCGATAGTTCAGGTAAATAAACATTTAAAACATATAACTAGCATACACAGGTAGGCACAGAAATTCTATAATCCTACATACATACATACATATGTACATATATGTAAATAAAGTATGTACATCTGATAAAACAGTACTGCCTATAAAGAAGCTCAGACCTTGTCTTTCACTGTTTGTATCGTTTTGGCTTTTTATAAATTTCATGATATTTTATAATTAAGATCTGCTGTGTTCCTTATTTTGGGACAACATTCAGAACCACATTGCTTAAATACTCCTACATTATATATATATGTATATATAGACATAAGTCACGACGTACATACAAATATGCATGTCTTATATATTTTATATGCAACTTATGTGAACTTAACTGACAAGTTTACAGAACGACAACATTGTTTTTAAGCATATATTTCGCACTGCCTTATTTCTGTATTACAAAAATACTAAAATTTTACTTCGATAATTTATTACTGACTGATGTGGATGTCTACATCGTTTATGTAATACACGCAATTGCAGTATTCATAAGTAACCTAATTAATGTAATGTACAAAGAGTTGATAAGTATGCAATGTAACCTGTAACCTGTAACCTCTAATCTGTAACCTTTTGTAACATGTGTAGCGCTTAGTGTGGATTGTAATTTAACCAATTGAACATCGTTGCCATAGGTATAAATATGCGAATGTTACAAAATTGCAGCATCTTATGAAGACTATTCGTCGTCGACCTCTCTCTGACCGACACCTTGGGAGAGCCCCATACTAATCGGCCGCCGCCGGCTGCGTGAGTCCTTAACCATCCCCTATCGATGTGTGGAATGTGTTCTCGTAATATAGTGCCTCTCTTGCCCTCCCTCCGTTATCCCCGTTCCTGAATGTACATAATACAAGTGTCGTATTTAGATTTATAGCATTATTCATTATTGTTTTTAACATACCTACATGTTTACACTGTTCTGTCTTTCTATATCAGTTTTTTTATACCGACTCGTACTATCTAATGGTTTCACAATTTTCCTACTACGTTTTGTTTTTTCTCTCAATCCATTTTCTTCACCTCGATTACTGAACTCAGAAATTAGTAAAATAATTCTGTTATACTCAACACTCAAGTCTTCTTAATGTTCATTTTCAGCTATCGACTTTTATAAAACAAGCAACCCTACTAAAACTTTGTTAATTGCGATGGATGCATTTTATTTTAGCATTATGTCATTCGCTATTGATTTCAGCATGTTTCGTGGATTTAGAAGTTTACAAGTAGTTAACTAAGAACAATAAAAATTAACATACATAGTACAAAGTTACATTTCTACGAATATTTCGCTATAAAAATTGCAAATATTAAATTCGACAAATAATTTTAGATTCGATTTTTTTCGCTTACTATTAAATAAAATTCGAAAATGTTGAATTCTTTAATATACTTAGCAATAAATTAATTTGGTCGCAGTGCAATCTTTTAAACACTTAGTATAAAATAAATTCGATTATATTTGAATTATAATTCAAAAATTGTTATTAACATGAGCTACTTTTACTCAATATGGATTTGTAAACCTTTGTTGTTGCTCTGGATGTACTGAGTTTTTTCCCGTAGTATTAAACTCTGCTCAACCTGGGCTGCAATATACCAATAGTCGCCTTAGCTAGAACCACAGCCGATAATAAAATACCCAATAAAAATATAAGTAGGATCATTTTAAATCAATCTTTTTATAAACTGTACGTATCTCATTTTACACGACTTAATAATTTACAAAACTACAATATAATACTCATTGACCGCTGTTAAACATGTTTATTTGTCTTGCCTCGGTTACAAGACAACACTATACAAAAGATGAACAGACAAATATAACTACATAAGTGAATGTTTCAGAGGTTTGCGCCAGCTGCTCGGTAGAAGTAGAGACAGAGGCGGGTGGTACCCGTTCGGGTAGCTCGGGCTCTCCGTCGTGGGGTGAAGGTGGGGATGAGCGCGGGTACGGGTCGGGGGACTCGCTGGCGGAGGACGCGGCGCTGCTCGGCGACGCGCAGTCCGGCGCCGGCGCGCGGGCCGTGCGCATGCAGAGGAGAGACGTTGCGGTCGACTTGCATCTCCTCCGACCTGATGTTTAAAAGGACTACAATACCGCTCGATGGTACACTACGCGCCCCAACTATATTAAAATCCGCAGTAATATAGTTCTCATCACATTTTTCTATAAGCATGACGATATCTCAAGACCGAATGTAAATTTCCATGAAACGAATAGCTATGAAACGAACTAAAGTGTGCCTCGAAGCGAAACCGAAAATGAACTATACAACGATATATAGTTAGTGTGGTAAATCTAAGTTGTCGATTCCACTCGTTTAAGAGTTTAAAGTATAAAACAATTTAAAGACTCAAAGTAGACATGGTACCTACTTAATGAAATTATCTTTAAAGTACGATTAACTTTAGTCATTACATTACGCTTAAATCAAAAATGTCCCGATGCTTTTAAAGAACGTGAAATATGATGTAGATGTAAGCTTCTAAGTTTTAAAACGTTTAATTCGGAAATGTATGTACTTTAAACCTTTATATTGATAACAATTAAGACCGCATAAGTGATTTGACTTATTTTTTGGTTTACAAAATGATTAATTCATACACTTTTGGTTTTTTACACTCTGTTTAAAGTCACTCTAAACGAAAACAAAATTTTTTTCATCGTGTCATTACTTTTTTTTTGGATTTGAAGAGTAAAGAGTAATTATAAATATTAGAGCACATTTAAAATCTACTCGTTTAAAGGCACGAAAATTATGCACAAATACAATTAAATAATATAAAACTTTATATAAACGATTGAAAAAAAAACAAGTAGATTTTTAATGTAAAAACTGCATTAGAAATATACTATTTTCGAAAAAGCTATAAACACTATCCTATTTTTAACGTAACTATGAAATAATTGGTTGCATTTTTAAATTCCTTAACAAAATTTATGAACTTAAAAAAGTTCAAAAAACGAAATTTATCATAACAAAATTTCATATCTTGCCAATGTTCAGTAATCATGCCCTGATATTAAGGATATCTAAAGAATTTCCAAGTTTATACCACGTAAACACCACGATGTTCCAAGTGAGTAGATTAATAATTTTATGGGAAATATATGCATTTATAACTACTGTCCAACCGGAACTCAATTTTCAGCCAAAAGCCAAGCGATAAAGAAATTTTCGGCTCCCTATTTTAATTTCAGCTGAAAGAAAAGCCGAAACTTTGATCAGACACCATTGAAAAGTTTTCCAGATTTTCATACAATAAGTAACTGACAAATATACAAGACGCAAGTAAAACATACCCAGACAAAATATTAACAAATTCTTAAACGAAACTTTAATATCTATAAGAAATTGGGTTTAAACACTCAGATCTTAACCACTAAGTTTAAAGATATGAAAAAAATTATATGTACTCATACGGTACAGATGTTAAGAGACGATATACAGGGTGTTAAGAAATTCGAAATGGCGTCACGTTGCTTAAATGAATTGTACATTATTGACACCGTTCTTATTTGGAATGTGTACTGTAAGTAAATATTAAGGGGCCAAATAAAATTTGTATATTATGTAAATCTAAGAAGCATAATTCATTGACGATGGTCATTGCAGTATCGTTTAAAGGATTTTTTGTAAATCATGACAGACTTTCATAAGATATTTTTTCATCTATGTGGTGTTTAATTGAGGTATTTAACAATAAAAAATTATACTCTATGATAATGTCGTGCTGTCATCTCACGGCCACGTTCGCATCCCATGTAGTATTTTTCTGAAGAACACCAGATAATCTAAGACTACATGTATATTTTCAATTAAAAAGAGAATTGTATATTTCTAATGTAGAAACTGCTCGAAACATTCATACGTTTATGATTTATAACACAATCGACAAAACATAAAAATGTCATTTATTATTACAATCGAACTGTGATAAGCATTTTGTTTTTTTAAGATAAAAAGTCGAACTCGTTATTCGCTGTAAATTGAACGCATCTTTGTGGTACCCGTAATACCAAATCACATACATTGACCTGTATTTTACGTACTTCACTTTATAACCTAATCTTTCTTTTAAATTTTCACTAATAATTTCCGAATATAAAATAACACTGCACATAAAGTCGAGTTAAAATAATCGCTTTCACTTGCGGGACCAATGACAAGTAATGTTTTAACCGAATAATTGTATTTAATGAAATGTAAGCGTTGATAAAAACTCCTAGCGAGTGTATGAAATTAATGTTTACGTCTCAATAAATACACAAAATCAATACACAGAGTTTAGTACGCACCAATTTAATAAGATTTAAATGAATAAAATTAATAGCAACATAAGTTTTTGAAAATCCTACTCCTTGAAGAAAAATTTAAAACGCTATGATAATAAACTGATAAATATTTACATACTAGTTCTCTATCGGAACTTAGTCCAGTTAGGACATACAGTCATAGTATAAGTGAATGTAGAGTAACGATGATTGAAATGACCAAATTTTGAACCATGTAACACAGTAAATGCCTTAATATGTATGAATTTTACACAATAATAAGAAACAAGCAATAATACTGTAAATCTGACAGCTATGGACGCCATTTTTTTTAAAACTACGATGCACACATTTTTAAACTTAATTTCAGGTGGCGTTAAATAAAATTTGCGTACTTTTGTATTAAGTTTAACATTTATCACGTGTTAGTGTAAGGTTGCTAGTACCTAATATTTCTATTTAGTATTAAATAAATTTACTTAATATACGCTGCAAATAATTTTAGAACGATGAATAGCAACTTATTTATTCTGAACGAGTCTTACAGCTCATGTCCTACTTAGGTATCTAGGCACGAGAAGCATCGGAAACAATTAATATAGTGTAAAACAAATCATTTTTACTAACTTCATTGTCTAATATTTAGTAAACTATGCTTTTACAAATTATAGAAAGTATTCACTGTTTTTCCATTTCTAATATTATTAGCAGCGTACGTTCTACCTGTACGTTTTGTCTATTCTATGTGTAGGTAGGTTAATTGTCTGTCTTTGATATAGTCCTCGCAACCGCACAAGTTCAAAATGAACTTACCTACCTACGAATGCGGGTATGTAGGCTTCGTTTTGTTTAATCATTAATTATTGAGCGCGTACTGACACGCCCTTTGGGTTCAAGGATGTCCGGAACCAATTTCAAACAATTTTCGAACTATTTCTAACACATGTCTAAAGCAGGGTAAACTTATGCCTGACGTTGAAACCGAAAAGGTAAGGTTTGATTACATCTTGTAAATATTACACTAAACTATTATCACATCCATACTTTCAGGTCCATCCAGTCCTTTGTATATTCTTACTTGTGTGTCTTAGAAAAATCATCTCGATATTCAAAATTTGATGTATTTGGTCAAATGTAACACACAATTAATGATTTAATCATTGATTTGTTCACAGATCGAAACTATTTCTAGAATTATTAAGTTTATAAAAATTGAACATTCCTTCCTCACAACCATATTTAAATTAATTCTATGAACAACAATAATAAAACATCTGCAGACGAAATGAACGCAATTGTATGGAATTTTCCAGAAGAGCTAGAAATATTTAATTAGTGTGAAACTTTTGGAGTAATTTGAGCTCGGTCTATCGCGTACCTTAACTTTGGAATTCGACATTTAAAACGTTAGTATCTAATTTAAGATCTAAAAGCATTAAAAATTATACACAATGCCTTAAAGGAAACACGTCTCCATTTACTCACTACTTTAAGGTTAGAATGTATAATGTTAAGTTTTGTGTGCCTACTTCGAATAATATATTTTAAGTAGGTACGTACAATGTATTAAAAATATCGTTTTGTACCACGCACTGTTCATTACACGCGAAGTACCTATAATACAAAATATACTTATACCTATTTTGAACTTTAATTAGATCCGCATTTCATCAATTTTTAATCGAAAATTTTAAGAATAACTATTTGCATTTTACTATTTATGTTTGCATAAAGCATAAAAATGATATATATGTATGGTTTAAACTAGATAGATAACATAGATAGATGGTATTTGATAAAACGTATTGTAACATTTTGCGGTACAACTGAACTACGCGGAAATGTCTACAGGAGTTTAAAAAATGGAAACTATTAGAGATAGAAAAATTATCAACGAAAATCCTACGCTTACTATTAAAAATTACAATTAATATTTCACAAAAAAAAACGCGGGAAAAGCTATGTACGTATGGGAGAAGCTATATATGTTCCATAAGTTTCATGATTTAAAAATGTAACCACTTTTTTGTCATTATTTTTTAAAATGTAACAATGTTAACTGTGTCGCGGTCGCCTATCTTTCATTAGTTATAATCTGTGTGCGTGTCTCTACACAGTGCTTTCGAATTTTAAATTTAGATTTGAAAATCATAAACATAAAATGAATTTAAAGTAAAACTTTTGTAGATAAAATGATTTTTTTGTTTTTCTGTATCGTTTACATTAAAACTGATATCAAGCTATTCGATATCTAATAACTGCTAATACAATGTTGAATATCAACATAATATAAGGATTTCTAAATAAAAAATATTTTTCCTGGCACAAAAACTAGGCTCTGACAACGTACTCATTCTTATAAAATATTCTTAAATGCCTAACGAAATGATTTTAATACAAGTTTTCGTCAACAATTATTTAAATACGAGTATTCTTTAAATACTACTCATGGTCCCGCGTATAGACGACTGAGTTAATAAAAAGAAAAGCAATAGACCATAAATTTCTAAAATTTTAAAATTAAAATGAGTCGTGTATATAATTTAATCATGTATTTAGATTACTCTCGAAACATTTAATAGTAATATTTCTAAAGTTATTACTTGAAAATAAATCACAATAATTATCTTGCAATTACTCATCGATTAGTATTAATCGTTCCTTAACCTTCCTATCTTAAAATGTACAAGAACATTGTAAAATAAGTGTTACCCTAATGTCTACTTTCACGTCTACAGACAAAAACAAAATGCATTTTATCCAATGTCACTATTTTCTTTTTATCTCCATTACCAACTTTTCGCTTGCGATTGTAATTTCTATTCTGCAACTCCCGATGTTACCCGATGTCCCGACCCTCACTGGAACTCGTGAACCTTGATTCATCTCGCTGAAGACAAAGTAATATGTACCCAAATATTACTCCCGACAAGCGCATACCTCAAAATGAGGCATTATTTCTTACACTATATCCAATGGTTATAGAAATTCAGTCAATATTTTTTTTTATCTTTATACCTTTTTTCTGTACAAAGATAGAAAAACACTTTATTATGATTGTAGCTTCATAACTCTTATAGTCAGTTCATTATAGGCTCTTTTCATTGACGATTGTCATTAAACGAAATCGAATTATTTGATTGCTCCGTTTAATAAACTCAAATGGAATAACTATCCATATTATCCGTTATCGTCGTCAACAATCCTTTTATCGTTCTATTCGTGGACAAACATAATACGTTTTTATTTTCAAATATTTACTTTGAAACTATTGACCATGTATTGTTATTTCAGTTGATTAAATTATTTTTATAGGCTTTTAATGAATGTGTGCAAAAGTGAACGAAACATGTTTCGTTTTTAAAGATAATAATCGTTTAATTTGAGCATTTCCAGTTTTATTAAAAATTTGACTACTATTGATAAATTGATAAACTGGCCGAGCAACCGTTCAGTATTAGATTCAATCACGTTCGAAAATACCCTCATAATTAATTCATCAGCAAGAAGTGCTTTACAATACACACCGATCACGTTTGAAAATATTTCTCTTAACGCCACAACTTACGACACAAGTAACGACGTTCGGAAAGAGGGTAACAACTCAATACAATTTGTTATTAGTGACACGCGGGATTACATAAACATAAATTATAACGACCTTCGGAAAGTACGCAACAACTCATAATAAGTTGTTATTGCCACGCGGCATTGCGTTAACAGAAACACTAAGGGATTTTGGAAAGCACGTAACAACTCAATATCAGTTGTTATCAATGACACAAGGCGCGCTACATAGCTGTAGGTTACTAAAAATAAATGAAGTACCTGAAACTTACTATAACCAAAAAAAATCGCAAAATGGTTGACGTCAACAATTTAAAACGAAAATACACATATACGTACAACAAACCTCGTAGGTTAAATGAAGTTAACAAGTTAAGCAAATAACAAAAAACTGCCTCCACAACGAGATTAAAGCGTCTCTTATGTTTAATTAAAATGTTTCTGTTAATTAAAGCAAAGTGTAGAAGGTAAATGAAACTGGTAACATTCGCGGTAACATGTGTACGTACTTGTAACATCTGCGCTCGAATAGAAAACTAAATATCGCACTTTATAGATACGTACAAACATGTATGTATGTTGCATGAAATATTTTTCCTTATGATCAAACATCATGATCTGCAGACCACTCGATTGCTATAAAAAAACTAGAAATGTTAATCTGTATATACTTATGAATGCAATTTACCAGTATTTTTCAGGAAAATCAAATAACTAATGAATAATAAATTAAAAAAAAAGAACAGATTCCTTTAACATTTGCAAATAATGAAAGCAATCATCAAGAAATTTGTACTAGACATTGCTGTAATTTTTATAATAGGCTATCTAAAAACAGACCACAGCACTGGCCTACGAACATAGTCAAGTTATTCGGACTACTTTAAAATACTATCTTCGTAAAAAAACAAGTCATGTAATATACACGTGCAAAGGAGAAAATACATATATTTTACATTCACATCACACTTGACAAATAAATGGAATATTACACATTTATCTTTAAATTTCATGTACATGTAAGAAAGAATTTCAGAAAACATTGTCGGTTTTAATTTTTCACGTGGCATAGATTTTTCCAACACTTAATTTAAACCACGTAGTCACGTAGGTCCCCAATGCTCTCATTAATAAGCTTATGCGATAATTCTGCCATTCGTTTAAATTAAGCATATTTGGAACGAATATTCTTAGTTACATTAAATAAAATGATCAAATGAACCTCATTACAAAAGTAATTTCGAAGTAACGCCCTTTTTATTTGCATGTTCCAAGTTGTTTTGCAAGTAAAAATAATAATGATAATAAATTATTAAAACCGCTAATCTTATATTTAGAGCAATAATATTGTATACTGTCATCGTATAACTAATGTGATAAGACCTGAAATTAGGGCCTTTCAAAACCTATTACGTGATTGAATTATTCAGTAAAATTTTTATTACCTGGAATCTAAGTAGGTATTACTGTGCACAATAAAACTGTGGTACAAATGTTGTAGAAATACCTAACAAAAAAGAAAGCATTATTAATTATTTTTATACCTTTCTTTTCTTTCAATGAAATAAAAACATTAATGAATATAATGAGTATCTTAATTTAACAAGAGAATTTTCACTAACAAAGTGAACATCCTCAACATGTTAATTAAAAATGAGGATTTTAAAATTAGGATTAATAAAAATGCGCACTTCACTTCAAATAAAGCTACGTAATAAAATGAGGATGTAACTTCTTAACTGAAAAAACCGTATTCACGAATAATCGCAGAAATTCTATCAAATTGTTTTCTAAAATACATCTGAAACAAAACCCGTTTATGGCATTTTCTATATGTTATAAGAAGATAAAAAATTTCTTTTTAAACTTTTATTACTAGTGTTCATGGCACAAAGTTGGTTTTTGTAAAACTCCACGTAAAATTTCTTTTTCAACATTTATAAGTAGTATTAACTACAGAAATTTGCAATAAATGTCCGTGTATGATACTTAAATTAGGGATACCCCAAGGTCTTATTCGACGTATGTTTGTGGTATCCGCAGGACTATAAACTAAAGTAAAGATTTCCAAGAATAAGTAATAATAGTAAATAATATAGATTAAAAAAATAGTCATAATTTGAGTGATGAAATTGCGGTTTTCGTTTCAGCCACATAATCATAATATTTTAGAGAACAGCTTAAGAGTAGTCGTTAGAAACCCACTTACATTTTCAGGTATGTCAAAAATAATGTACCAATGAAAATTAAATTGAATAAGAGCGAAATGTTTTACTCTATTGCGGCCTAAAGTTCCATCTCGATCTTGATCTGTCTCAATGTTGATCACAAAAAACAACCTAGAGCCGGATCACTTGATCTACAAAGCAGAATCACGGATCAAAATCGTTAATTTACGATCATGATCTTTTCGTTGCGATCATGATTGACAATGCCTACGAAAGGCCTAATGTCTTTGTATAATAGTTACTCGAATTGAAAAAATGTACTGCTGATATATATTTCATTAATATAATTTTACACCATAAGTAATGTTACGTTGATAATTCAGAGCGTGGTAATAAGGATTGTTATTTGCAACATTACTTTAAGTAATAGTTGTTTATTATAGAGATTATTATTGAGCTATCAGGACTATAATTTGTTACGAAATAATTTATGATCTTGTTTATTATTATTGCGATTGTTAATGTGTTTTATAATTTAGTCTTATAAATTGTTACAATATTTTAATATCCTGGAATAAAGTGGTTGATAGACAACTCCCAGATTTTGTTTCCTTTATTCACTTACAAAATATTTTTTTTTAACTCGTTACATAAATATTAAAGTAGAGGTAGCGTTTCAGGAGGTGGAAGCTGGGTAAGATCTTCGTGTTACTGGACACTGTACAACAACTTGTTAAAATGTCAACATGTGACGGTGAAAAATAACCGGTGCGTGTCGTCTAGAAAAGTAGACTCACAGAGTAGCAGAAGTCCCATCGACGGTGCCGAGACAGTTTTATCGTATATTTACTTACATATATCTAATTATTCATATATTATGAAACAAATTGTAGAAATTGACAAAGGGTATCTATATATCTATATATATATATAAATGAATTGCCGTTCGTTAGTCTTACTAAAACTTGAAAACGGCTGGACCGATTTGGGTAATTTTTGTTCTGAATTATTTATGGAGGTCCAGGGAAGGTTTAAAAGGTGAGTAAATATAAATAAAATGCTAGGAAGATAGTAAAAACAATAGTTTTGTTTTCCCTTAGAAACTATTCCTACTTGTCAAACATTTGATGTTCGTACCGTCGCGGTCGTTCAGAAATCAAATTAAATTTAAAAGTGAATGTAATTAGATTAGTTTTTTTTTTCATTTGTGCTATAGTTTTGTTACATATTTCTTTTATTTCTCAGTAGTTAAAAACTTAACTTAAATTTAGCTAAATTCCGTTATTAACTGTCTATCCGATTTTTTTTATCTTTCGAAGTTTAGTCACAAAATAAATATCTGATAGCAACCATAATATTTCACAAGCAACAAATATGTCGATCCTTTAATTCCTATAAAGAGAAAGGGTGCATGCATTCCTTCTTCCTTTTCTTTGTGATAGTGAGTTGATATATATAAAGATTCTGAGGCGGTTCGAAGTTTGCCGGGTCAGCTAGTAGATGAATAAATTTACTTGTTTTAAAAATACATTTGTCAACCGTCGTTGCGTTCGTATACATTACATCATGTTGAAAGTATTACTGAGTATATTATGAGATTTTGCTTACGTGAATTTTTAAGTTTTTGTTTCAAATATAGACCAAGCACAGCCACTAGACGCAGTGAAAATAACTACGTTTTTTTGCTCTTGAACTATATATATGTTTGTAGAATCCCAAATGTCTTTATCAGTGGTCGTGTCCATTCATAACTTCACGGCCACGAGACGCTAATCCACTGCGGAACCGGTCGTTCAACCGGAACTTATTTTTGTCCCTATTAAAAATCGCCAACTGAATAGGCGTCAATTCCACCCACGTTTATATTAAAATGCAGATATAACTTATCACAAGATCTTCAGTAAATATCATCTTCATTAACTGTGTTTACAGATAACGATGACAATTATTTTATGTAATTATAGAGTAAAATAACAGCATAAAATTTCGGTGACAATGTACACCTCAGATAGTTAACAAATCAGGTGTTATTTTTACGAATGTTAACCCTTAAAAAGTCTAATTTAAGGAGTCGGTAATTTAAGAGTTAAAGCAGAAACCGGTCAAGCCTGGTGGGTACGACCTCGTTAGCCGCATAAAGCGTAACATTTTTTTTTGTTATTTAATATTATGCATGATTATAATAACTTCAAATTGGTGCCAAGTAAACTTTTACTTTTGGCTACTTGAATATTCTTGTACCGTTTTCCTCACAAATTGGACACGTGGCAGACTTCAATAGTTCGTATTTCGCCCTCCTTCTTGCCACGAACATTCAAAATTTGGCTTAGGTTTCTCTCTTGCGTATTAATAGTAAACTATAAAACGAGTTTATCCAAAAAGGCGTTCACGAAGCCCTAGAGTATGGAAACGATTTATTGCTGCAAACTTATCACAGGCAACGATCTCCGCCTACGATTATGTGGCCTGTTTGCCTGATTTTTTGCAATAGAATATAGTTTTGCAATAAAATAAAACGTCGTTCATTAAAAAAGATTTGCTAACAGACGTTGCTTCAGGATATTTTTATACTCAACTGAAGTTAAATATATGTAGTTGTAACTTATATGGTATATGTTAAAGCGCAGAAACCGAACATTCTGAAGTTCTAATTTTATCCCTGAAATTATTACCCATGTCGTGAAGACGTGTTATTATGAGTAAACATCATAGGTTCCCAAATACTTAAGATTCGCTGATACTTACTTACTGTCACTTATACTTACCATTGGTGAAATCATACTCTAACACAAGGTATTAACTATATAAGAAGAAATACAATGCAGATTCACAGGGCGCTAATCAAGGCCTTGTAAGCTTAACTGCACGACCGACTTCATACAAGTGTAAATATAATCTGAAAGCTGCTGACCGTGTGACCCAGTAAGCGCGCTGAAAGTGCACGCGTCTTTAAGGCGACCAGAAGATTCAAACTGTATGCACACGCGGGCCATCTAGCTAAATAAAACAGTACTATGTGGTTTTCATTTTCATAAACTTATTGATATAACATCACTCTTACATTTCCCTGAAGTTGTAGGAGAGGAGGGTAGTTCTAAAATTTTATGTTATGTTATAATATGTTCCATTGAATAGGAGGTGAATCCATTGCCCTACGCCGAGTTCGAATCCAGACTTCCAGCTGCTACTGGACATTTCAAGTTAGAAAAACCGAAAGATTGTAGGCCGACCAAGGAATCGAATCCAGAATCTCTTGCTCAGCACTCACGCTCGCAACCAACTGCTAACTCCTAATCTCCTAATCGGTCCGTTGATGTAATAGCGTGGAAACTCGTTTAAAAATCCATTAGATATCTTTAGGTACCTGAGATCGCTGGTACGATAGCGTATAACAAAAACAACACGCGCTTGCACTAAACCAAAGAAACTGCCAAGGCACGTTGAAATATCAGTACCTAGTTTTAAATTCACCCGCGTCTATAGAAACCAACAATAATAATAAATGATTGCAGTGTAACTTTCCAACCAGTATTCTTAAAGTCATGTCTCCACGGAAGTTCAGTGCAAGTAAGATAAATTGAGTATCAATACAGAATTGAGGATGAGCAATCCTTGTGCGAACAGACCCTACGGCGAGCAGACGACTCGTGCGATAAGAACTGCACGGAATGTTTTATTAATCGGTCCCATTGTTTGGTTTGCAGGTACAGCCTTATATAGCTTCTCACTTGACTATTCATGAAAAAAGATAGTCCGACCCCATATCGTTTGATCTCTTGAGAGCTCGTTTGTAATATTCTTGAATTTCAATACTACACATTGAAACATTTTGCCAATCAACTTTAGCGAGTTTGGATTTAGCTAAATTGTATACAAATATGACTGTCACCTCTTTATCAATGCAAATGCATATTGTTTTAGCGTTAATGTCTTCAAAGCTTTTAATATTATCTAGAAACACGCGCGTTACTAAATACTAGACATTTATCTGGCGTCATATTCCGCACTTGTGTTCCAACGTTTGCGATAAACTAGCGTTCACGGTCCAGAGGTAATTGCTGAGAATTGTTCATATGCACGCTTACTACACCTCTGAATGAGGGAGTGATCGAAATAAGACAATGTTGTGTTGTATCTCGCGTCATACATCGGGGACCACCGGCCAAGTACATTTGCATATCTCGACCCGCCAACCTGTTGTAGCGTACCCAGCGGTCTACACTCTATGGTAATTAGCCGTTACAAGTACTTTTTGTTACCACCTTGTGTTTCGTTTATAGCGGCTCTGCGGTTATTAACATTTTTTAATTCTACCCCCAATTTTATTATTGCACAATATCTTTTCGCGTAGCCAATAAACCAATAAAATTTCAAATCAGGAAATTAAAAATCAACAGAACTATTAATAATGAATACCTGTTTTTCGATCAGAGTGTTAGTGGTAATATTTTAATGATTTGTCCTTTGTATAACTCCATACGTTTAAATCTTTTTTCACTCAAGGAATTACATATTTTGCTTTCACTGTATTTATGTAAAATTAGGTAACTTAAGAACAAAAAAAAATTTAATATTGTCTTAAAATTTTCAAACACACGACATATGACTGCAAACAATACCAATTTACATCGCATTTTTTTAAATTATTCATCTATCTTACTACAAAATTTATAAAAGAAACTTTAAAATTGAAGAACGATGTCTTGATAGTTCTTTTATATTTTACATATGCAAGGAGCTTAATCCATATGTAACGAGAAAAAATTAAGTAAAAGAGCATTATAACAAACCAATAACAATCTAAAGATCAAATCAAACCCATTCGGTAGCAAAATTGACTGTGATAAGCTTTAACTAACCCGTGACAGTCAAAGTGCGAAGTCAACAGAAAAATTCTATTATGATGGTTCTATTAATTTTTTTGAGCTGAGAATTGTTTTTCGCCTGCTGTTCACTCGTTCTTTATTGGACAAGTCGAGAAGGTTGCATATTATTTACGCTTGTCCACTATCTTGCCCGTTGAGGTCTGTTCTCAGATTGCTGCGCCTACGCCTTCCAGATCAAGTATCCGCTGACAAGTCTATTTGAACATACGAGATTTCAAATTAACTGCCATTGATGTACTGCAAACAGAACTATGTTATTACAATGTAAACTTTATTAAAATGCTAAGGTACTAACCTTTTTCTTTCGTTTGTTCACGTTGCTTAAGACATAATTGTATTTATATTTAAATAACCTTTTCATTGTCATCAAAAACAATTTCATGTGTCTAATGTTTAAGTTTAAGAATATGCTCCGATTAGATAAATCATGTTCATAGACATCGTACTGAATCTTTTAAAGTTAATAAGAGAAATTTAAAATAGACCACGGAGGCACGCCAAATGAATTCGCAATCCTAGCGTTCATTTTCTGTTCCTATTAAGTCTAGTCTATTAACAAAAATGTTTAATACATTTGTTCGTTTGTCACTCTCGCTTTCTCTGGCGTAGAATTAACTATTAAAATTCTGTTCACGGTCTCAAGATTGTAATTCAGTGACATTGTTAGAATGTAATGGAGCCTTTAATGCTAGTATTTTCTTTAGCACTCAAACCGTCTTAGTAAGGTGTTGCAGTATTCACAAAGGAACTACTCGTATATCGGCTCTGCCGCGTCACTTTGAACTACTAATTATTTTTTGCGAGCTCATTTGACCCTTCGTCTATTTTTGTATATTGCAATTTGAAGTTCGCATTTCATAGCATTCTTTACTTTAATCATTTTTATATTTTGACGCAAGGAAATAAACATTTATTAAATTTGCTTAATTGCATTTTCTGCTGTCCCTTTTTCTTTCCTCAAAATAACTTCGTTTCTATGAAGACATTAGTTTGCTTGGATGAAACGACTTTTGAGCCATATGTAGGATACCACCCATAACATTTATTCTTATAGGGTCTGGTTATCAGTTTATCATGTCATGTAACAACAAAGAATTTTCTATTTATCTGTAACACTAAAATAAACATACAAAATATAAGATAAAATTCTTTCCCATATTATATTAACAATCCACGTGCACACGGACAATCGACCATGACAAAAAGCAGTTAAATCATTTCGCGAATATGGACGTCTTGAAATGTGCCAAATATTTATTAACACGTAATTTGCAAATCAATTAAGACCGCTGTCTCGTTTTATTACCTTGACTTTCGTCATATTTGGAAACGTTCGTTTTTATCGACGTCCATAGCTAATGTTTATTGAGTACTACTTTTTCTTTATATAAAAATACATACAACAATTTTCAACTAATTTCTATGTAACTACTATTTTAATGTGTATGTTCTACAGAGCATGGAATGAATACAAAATTCTATAATAACTTCCCATGTTCTATACCGCATCTAAAAATCTTATTGTTTCTTGGACTGACATTACTGTTGCTGGCATTGTTTGGAAGTACGAGTTTATTGTTTGTTCCGAACGATGTATCACACTTTCACCAAACTTCATTGTTGCTTCATTGAGCAATGTTTGTTTTTAAAGAAGTGCAATCATCTGCTGATTGTTCCATGATTGATTTCAGATGGAATGAAGCATAGCTTAGTGTGACATACATTTATAAGCAAGTAGAAATAAATTATAAATCGATTTTTACTGCGAAAAACCTTGTCGTAGTTCATAGAGTCGGTAGACTTTTACCAATTTTCGTATCAACAGCCAATCGGTCTATTAGGTGATCTGAAATCGCTTTTGAAGCTTCCAAATACGTTAATCTTTGTTTGTATCAAGTGGAAATAGCAGCTCAAATACACATGCCAGTAATAACAGTCTATCCAATACCCTATCGTGAATAGTATTCATGTATTAATATTATTGGCAATTAGGATTAAAAACAGTTTTTTCCGCGTTATGGAATATTATAAAGTTAACCGTGATCTTAAGTAAAACTGCTTTACTGTTCGAAAGATTCGTACCTACCGACTAAAGTTAGGAAGTTATTAATAAACATCGATTATGAAAACAGCTTTTTTATTACCACGGCTAGTGATAATAAAATCGCGAAAACAAAAAAGTTATAGACGCAGGAAGTCCTATAAGAAAACGAAGAGACAATAAACGATTGATTTGTATGATATCTAATGCCAGTCTAATGTTATAACCATTAGGTCGTTAATGAGCCGTGACTTATTTCTCACGATTGTGCATAATTTGGACTCTAAATACCTCTAACATAAAAATGGTAAGAGGGGCCCCGTGTTCCAATGGTGGAATGATTAAAGGGTCGGAAAACAAATGTGTTCAGTACATTACAGAAATCTTAAAAATGAACGGTTTGTAGCAATCCTTTCATAAAGATAAAGGTTTCCTACAAGGTATTTTTTCCAAAATGCCCACGTACTCAGTGTCACGATCGCGGCATATAATTGAATAATACAATTGAATGTGAAAGTATTAATCATAGAGACTTTTTGGATCGTAGCATTTTATTACAGTATCATTAATATTAATAACTAGATATGTGCATAGACGTATTCCATCGTCGTGACCATCCATATTCCATAATGTAAATAAATACAGGTACATACATTTTTAGGTAGGTACGTCGTAGAATCCCGACGGTATTAATAGATACACGTTAACGGGAGTGGGTGTACTCTTTAAGCTAACGACAGCCGACAGCTCCGTCCCACGCCCACGTTGTCTAAAACAATAAGCTCAGCTTTACTCGATGCGAAACTTATTCGCGCAGCCTCCGCTCCAACAAATTGTTGTTTACGATCTTCGATTGATAATCATCATGACTGATTGATGCGACCCGTTATGTTGGATCTCGATGTATTTATGTTCGACTAAATTAACATTAACTGCCAAAATGTGAGCTTAATGTATGTGTAGGTTTTAAATTAAATTATGAGCCACGAAGAAAACAACGTGAATTGTGTCGTTTTACTTTTCTATTGATATTGAAATTCTTGGCATTTTATAGTTATTTGGTATTCACAGGGGTTATTGCTCGTAGCCGATGAGCCAGGGCGTACATTCTTTCTCGGCCCCAACGCGTATAATACTGTTACTGTTGTTAAAAACTAAGCTAAAGAAAGTTTTTCAGGATCTATGTCACTTTAAAAAGTATTTAAAATGGAAAGCGATATTAACAAAAAAATATTTTATTTAATTCGTATCATTCCCACTTAATCCAAAACATAATGGTCTAATCCAAATGCCGCTATAAGGAAAACATTACATCTATATATATATAAAATGAATTGCTGCTCGTTAGTCTTGCTAAAACTCGAGAACGGCTGGACCGATTTGGCTAATTTTGGTTCTGAATTATTTGTGGAGGTCCAAGGATGGTTTAAAAGGTGAGTCAATATGAATAAAATGCTAGGAAGATAGTAAAAACAATAATTTTGTTTTCCCTTAGAAACTATTCCTACCTGTCAAACATTTGATGTTCGTACCGTCGCGGTCGTTCAGAAATCAAATTAAATTTAAAGGTGAATGTAATTAGATTTTTTTTTTTTTTTTTATTTGTGCTATAGTTTTGTTATATATTTCTTTTATTTCTTAGTAGTTAAAAACTTAATTTAATTTTAGCTAAATTCCGTTATTAACTGTCTATCCGATTTTTTTTTTCTCTCGAAGTTTAGTCACAAAATAAATATCTGATAACAACCATAATAATTATGTCACAAGCAACAAATATGTCGATTCTTTAATTCCTATAAAGAGAAAGGGTGCATGAAGAGGGTACATGCTTTCCTTCTTCCTTTTCTTTGTGATAGTGAGTTGATATATGTATATATGTATATAGATTCTGAGGCGGTACGAAGTTTGCCGGGTCAGCTAGTACTTTATATTAATAACAAACCGTCATCAGCTTACGGTTTACAGAATGTAGAATATTATGTATAAGACTGGACAAAAAAAAAATCTTTTTATTACATAACTTATTACTATTTCATGTAAATGGCATAAAACATTAATAGTGTTTCGTAAAACACTAAAAAATAAAAAGAATCATACCCGAATTACTAATGGAGGCGCCGGGTTTCGATCCCGGTACCTCTCGCATGCTAAGCGAGCGCTCTACCATCTGAGCTACGCCCCCTACGTTGGAATGAGGCTATATTTTCCATGACATTCCAAGAATCTTCCTAATTTTTTTTATCTTAAATTTTCTGTTAAATTCTTCTTTTATTCTGTGTTTAATATAATAGATGAAAAAAAAAACCTAAAGTAAAAAAGTGATACGTAACGAAACAATGTAAAATAAAAAACAAATAAAAGTTTCTTTCTTTCTTTTTAAAATTACAAATACTCGTGCATTGACAGAGATGGAACAAACAACTGGAATGTGTGAATATAAAAAAAAACTACATTCTATTCAATTATTTAAACCGTTCCCACGTGAAAAATTACATGATTTGACAATTAAAACTGCGTATTCCATTTGTTCCGGTTCATCTAAACGTTTCGACAAAAATCGGAAATTGAATGAGAGTGTCGGAACAACAATATCGGAAAAATAGGAAAATGTTCGTATTTTCACCGGAAACTGTGAAATATGGATTCAGTTCAACCCACTTGTATCCAAGCCTGTATTTTGTACTATTCTAGTCACTATTTCCGACTGAATTTGCTTTTAGGCTTTATTAATGTTGCTCTATGGAAATAAAAACAACTTCATTCCATACCTGTTTATCGATGTGATATGACCTGTAGAACGATTTCAACTATTAAAAGCATAATATTCATATTTCTTGTAAAATACTCTCACTCTCTGTTACCTGGGACCTATAACATAACTGGCTAGAAAAGCAGAAGGTGGGAGTATTACTCCTTTGCCTACCCTTTCAGGGCAATACAGGGGTGATGTTATGTTATGTTGATATGCTAAAAATGATTTATGATGCGGTTAGGACCCAGGCACTGAGTAAAACTTTCGGCATGTCGGTCATACTACAGTCGTAATAGAAGGGGGAAGATGAATCGGACAAATACATTTGTCTTCACCATAAGCAATATATTCTCTTGTTTTTCATATATCTCTATTACACTAAACGTCTATGTGGTTGACAACTAAATGTGGGAATGCCAGAATAACATTGGCTAGTACTGGCGATATATCGTTTTTCTTGTTCCAAGTTTCAAGAAAATCCACTTTTCTAATTCCTATACAGACATTTAAATAATACGAAAATGATGGCAAGTAATTTTCTTTCCTTCTTTCTTTCCCTCTTTTTTCTTTCCTTCTTACATTGGCTAGTACTGACAATATATCATTTTTCTTGTTTCAAGTTTCAAGAAAATACACTTTTCTAATTCCTATACAAAAGTCTGGATAATACACAGGTGATCGCATGTCATTTTATTACTCTCTTTCTTTCCTTCTTTCTCTCTCTTTCTTTTTTTTCGGAAATTGATTAGTAACGACTCATATTTGTATTTTTTCATAATGTTATGTTTATCGAAACTTCAGACAGGTGTTCATTTGATAAGTAATCACCAGGTCTGCAATACAAAGAGGGTTCGGATGTCTTAAATTTTTGCAACATTGGTTGCGGAGTTTTAACAGAGACACGCGGTTTTTGGTAAGAACATACTGGAATTTACACTTATTGGATAAAAAGTGGAGGCACTGAAACGAACGCACTACGCTTTCTAGACCGGTGAGTACTTCAAGAGATCAAGTAAATCTAATTCAATTTTATCCACTTTTGCCAAATCCAACGAAAGTATAATTGTAGGTCTAAGATTCTATAAACTATCTACGTCTTTAAAAAGGGAAAATTTCAGACGTTCTCCAATTCCCAAAAATCCAAACACGTATTACACAAGTTTTTTTTTGTATATTTTTGCAAGAAATCACTGAAAAACGTACATATACACTGAAACTTATGATCCTTTTATTTACACTTTAAAACACTTTTACAACCGAGGTTACGGTTATTTTATGATTTGAGCAAAACGACGAATGAGTCGTAAATATGGTCGTTAAATATAAAGCGATTCCCGTTTACGATGTGTCGTTGGTTCCAACAATATTTGTATTTATATAACAAAAGTATCTCAATGTTTTACACCTGAAATGTTTAAATATCAGCCAGCAGTCAGGCGTAATAGATTATTTTTAGTATTATATTATCACGCCAGGTCTCTTACGGGGTAGGAATAGAGCAACAAGTGCCAAGTATCCATCCTTATAGCCCTGAGGTGCTTTTCGAACGATGACATTGTCGATATAGTAAATACATTATTAATTAATCTTTCTATTGTAGTACCTTTATTGAGCTAAATACTAAAAAATTATCTAATCAGCTGACCATTAATAACCAAATGCAATTTAAAAAGATATTACTATTAAAATGATAAGAGCTGTAAAAAGATAAGTACTATCTATCGTAGGGCAATTGGGACCACGGGTTACAAGCACCATGTATCGATTTAAAGTTATATCGTTTCTGAATTATATCGATTTTATCCTGTCCTTCGATTGAAGCCGTTACTGCCACATTGGATAGCAGAACGTATAAATTGCAATAGTTGTCTGTACATGGCCGGCAGCGGCTGCTTGTGAACACTACTTCCTCGTTTTCTACACCCTTCACCCCAAAAAATAAAGAATAATACATGTTTCCTCTGAGAGTCCGGATAGAAACTAAATTCCGGCACGCTTTTTCTTCAACTTTAATTGTAATTCATTATAGAAGTTTAGAATATTCTATTCATATATTTTCATCGCGTAAGTAAAAAACTTTATAAGCCTCCGTAAAATTACGCGTAATTACGGGCTCCAACCATAAATTCTGTTAGATTATTGAGAAAAAGGAAGGTGTTCCGAGAAAACTAAGGCTTATTAACAAACTTTATTGCAATTAAAGCGAAGCGCAAATCGAATTACCAGAAATCTCTTAACTGAGAGAACTTTCTTTTGAACTTGCTGATTCGAGCTTCCGTCAGTTCCGCAACCTCACCGTACGGTCAGCAACAAAGAGTAATTACACCTAAATTTATAAGAAATTATTTTTTTTGCTGACAACAAAAGAAAATTTATGGAGTTTTTCGCATTGTTTTGAAGCATTTTAGCATTTAGACGGTTTAAGGAAAGTTGTACTTCAGAACCCATCGTCATCAACCTTAACCCTTCTTATCGTTCCACCCTTGAACACTGCTCGTCTCTTAGAGAGACAGGAATAGGGATATAATCTGCCACGCTGGTCAAGTTCCGGTTGGCAAGCTCCCGACGCCTTAGAGAACATTTTTTTGGAGAATTCTAAGGTGCATAGATTTCCTCACGATGTTTTCCTTCAGCGGTATAGCACTGATATTTAAATTTAACAAAAAATAGCCAAAATACCTACAATTTTAACTCTCAATTTTAACACGGAACGTAAACCAATTTCAGTTTTATAAATCTATTAGAGAGTTCGAAAAAACAGTAAGCTTTTTAGAGAAAAAAACGCTCTAACCCCATAAAATACTTTTAAAGTCGTTAAAATATTAAACCAGTTTTAGCTTCCATATTGGAGGCAGTACGTCAAGCCGAGCCGCTATCAAATATTAACATTGAAGTTCTAACTCACATGATAAATAAATTTATATACTCGATAACTGCTGACTTGCAGTAAATACTATTTTAACAACGAATGAGAGATTGGAACAACTAAAACAAGTTCGGACACTGTATTGTGAACCGAACTGTACGAATGTAGCGACAAAAATAATTATGGCTGCCTCGTTGGTCGAGTGGTTGCAAGCGTGACTGTCGATCGGGAGGTCCTGGGTTTAAATCTCAGATCGGATACTATTGGATTTTTCTAATTCAGAATTTCTAGTAGTGACTCGGAGTTACTACTAGAAATTAGTGCCCGGAGTCACTGCTCGGATCAGTGCCCGGTGTATGGCAATAGGCTCACCACCTATTCCATGGGACGTAAACGTAACTGGTGAAACGAGGGTATGTACTACTACACTCCTCTGCCTACCCCTTCGGGGATTACACGCGTGATCTTACGTTTAATATTCACATATCATCCTCTCTCCATCGCGTAGGGTTAACTGGGAGAAAATGCTATTAGGGATCAAAAGAAAAGCACGTAAATAGTAGACGTATAAACATTTTGTATTGTGTTGCAGATTCCCATTTATTTCCACCCGCTTGCGTTATTTTCTACAGTCCGTTTGGACGTAGTGCAGTATCTAAATTAAGTTTGCTTAGTTAACCGCATCGGCCTAAGCGGTTAGTTCGCAAACCGCCAACTGAATAGCCACCGTGCTCCGGAGTCTGAATAATTCAAAGGCTTCCACTGACTGCAATCACGAACTGATGTCAGCGACAGTTTCAATCAAGAAAATCAATTTCATGTAAAGAGGAAACTGTTGTTTTTCGAGTTGTCACCTGGAGATTGAGGAGGGAAGTTCGGAATTCGAATGTTTGTCGTTACTGGCTGGGTGGGTTTTCTGATGTTGGATTAGAAGGGTGATAAACGAGGGACGGCGGTCACAGCAGATCATCAGATCAGTTGATCACTGTTCGAACAAGTGATACATATTACGCACCCACAAAATTCACGTCAATAACACACGTCGACTCAAATCAACATAAAATAATCACAGTTACGATATTAGGAAGAAGTGAAATGAAGTGGCTAGTAAACACCAGATCGCATGGATACACGTCACTGGGCTGTATTCCATACATAAAAAAGGGTATACCGAAATTGCCAACTACATGTGCATATTTTGACCCTAGGGAAATACTAAACCACATAATCTGAACTGGTATTACAGCAACTATAATATAATATAGAATTATATGTCATCATAATAAAACATGACGCCTGTATTTCTCCGAAGGGATTAGTAGAACAGTATAGCACGCCTACTTCCCACAAGCTAAGTTATACATCCTACCATAGAAAAGAGAATAAACCTATTGTCAAAGACCAAGTGCAAATACTAATTCCGTGCTACTAATGGCCATTCCAATAATACTTAGCTCGACCTGGAGATTGAACTCCGGACCTCTTGATCAACAGTCGCGATTACAATCACTCAACGAACATGACAGACTTTACATAACGTTTTTAATATAAATGAGTGTTTTATTTAATTACCTATTTATGTTAATCCAAAAATATGTAATTATAGTATATTAAATTTTACTCTGTGCTGTAAACATTCGCAGTATTATGGTTAATAAAGACATTTAATAATCAATGTTGTATTTTTTAAATCAATCAAATCGTTTCGGCAGTTGAACGCTCAAAGTAATTCGTACGCTGCGACTTGAATAATTCAAGAGCGATTCAACTTCAATCACTGACAATATTCAATCAAACCTATGGCGTTTGACATTTCATGCATATATTTATATGCCAATCACAATCGCTAACATGATGTTTCGTTAAATCGACCCATTTATCGTTCTACTGTTGGAATATGGGTCTTCTCTCATATTGAGAGGGTTAAGGCCATTAGTCTGCCATGCTGGCTAAGTATGGGTTGGCAGACTTCACACACCTTAGATTATTTTTAAAAAATTCTAAGATGTGCAGGTTTCCTCACGATGTTTTCCTTCACCGTTAGCAAGTGATATTTAAACTTAAAAACGCACTTTTGTAAAGA